>ML816460.1:0-44325 GCA_009831015.1 Picea engelmannii
AAAAATAAAAAATTGGGATAGTTTGATTCTGCCATATTATTCTTTTTAAATCGGTTCAGTGAATTTGATAAACATCGCTTGCGATTGCTGTGCATTTTCTTCTCCACCAGCCTTTTGGAATGGATGTCGTGTAATTGTGAGACATTGAAGTACAAGGCTAAGTCATTGTAAAGGAAGCCCAAAATAACTGGCCTCTCCATACTCTTCATGGTATTTCCTCGTTGCATTGGATTCCAAGCAGAATTGCAGTAAAGGTAAGGATGATTGAGTTCAAAACATAAGGTTCATCCTTTCCAAAATTATAAGGAAAGCAAACAAAAACCAACGGTGTAGCACAAAGAAGATAAAAGGTCGATATAGGGTAAATCACACATTAGATCAACTTGAAGCTTCAAATTTGAAGTTTGTCGAATTTCAAACAAATTCAAATTATTTGGTTAAGCTTGCTGAATTACAAGGAAAACTTCAAGTCGAATTAATTTGGCAAAGGAATTCGCCCGGAGTTTGAATAAATTTGACTTATTTTAAACAAACTTAAGTCTTTGTTTTTACGAAAAAAAAAAAAAAAAATCTCATACCTAAAAATCAATTGCACATGTTCGTTTCTTATACCTCGTTCCATTATTGTCTTCCTGCTCGCGTGCCTGCTCTTTGTTTGCTCTCTCTCAAACATCGTAACATTGTGTTCATGCTCGTGTGTCTGCTCACTATTTTATCTCCCTTAAACACCTTATGGTTTAACCTCATTGTCATCTAGTATATCTACTATCTAGGAGATGAGCTTGCAAAATGCAACTTTAACAACAACGACCTTGAGTATCTTTTTCACTATAGTGTACAATGATAGGAGGCTTGAATCTCAGTTGTGGAAATATGATAGGAGGCTTGAATATCTTCACTATAGTCTACTAGGGTTCTCACGATTCACCCTTAAAGGAATGATTTGAACTATGAGCACCTTCCGTTGAATCACAGTTCACTTCGCTCTCCTCCACCCACTTCGTTACTAGATAAATTTTGAGGTAAAAAATAGGTCTCAAGCAAAAAATGTGTAGGCACTTGTTGGATGCATAATTTTAAAACACATTTTTTCATATATTTTAGTTTATCTCATTGTGGGTCTATCAAAATAATGTAGAATGGATATTCGTTGGATGCAAATTTTAACTCTTCATCCAATGAGTGCCCACACTTGAAATTTGATTAAACCTACAAGGAGATGAGTAAAAAATACGATAAAAAAATAATTTTCTTCCTTTCATTTTGAAAATTCACATCTTTTATTTTATTATTTTAACTATTATTTTGTTTTTACCTTAGGAGACCCATTTTAGACCTCAAAATATCTTTAATGAGAATTGAGTCTTCTCTATTCAAATAAAAAATCACAATCGATGATCCATGTTTGACAATATCTCCCATTGTAGCATGATGATTTAGTTTTGTTTTCCCAGCGGGTAAGGTATGTATCAATGGAGCAACACTAGTTTTTTTGGGTCTTTCTTAGGTACAAGACTCTTCATATCATCGCCACTTCAAGTCTCCACATGCCATTGCCACTGTCTGAGCTAGAACTTCCAAAGCCTTTTCGTCATTGATTGACAAGTTTGGGCAATGATAGATATAGGCATTGGGCCTTGCGAAAATATCTACATGCTATAATAACCGACATGCTACATTCATAACTTCTAAGTTCTAACTTCAACCAACTTGTGAAAATATCTACATGCTATAACAACCTACATGCTACATTCACAACTTCTAAGTTCCAACTTCAACCAATTTACAGGGGTGTTTTTAGCCTTTAGGTTCTCTTTCCCCCTTTACTTTTCAATGTTAAATTTAGTCTTTTAGGTGATTTTCATTTTTCTAGTCTGAGACATCATCAATTTCAATGTCACAAATTCTAGTGAACTTTTTATATCCATTTTTTTTAAAATTCAGAAACATAAGCAAATGTCGTGTTGAAAATTGACTACCGAGGCATGGAAACATGCCAAAATGATTGGGGCAAACCTTTTCTGTTTTATGTGGGCATGGACTTATTGGGTTTGTAACAAAAGTAGTGGAGCACATATTTAATATCACTAATGGCACTAGAGGTGGTGTGGAAAGATGGAAAACAATATCTAGGCAATGGAGAAAGACTACATGATAAGTCAAAGGTAGAAAGGGGAAAAAGGGAAATGAAGAGGCAACAAATTAAGCGAGAGATTGTTGTGTTTTTTCAACCCCTATTCCTTCATTCACCTCAAACATCGGTGACTCGATTAGTTCCATCCCAACAAAATCAAATAGAAGAACGTTAAAATCATTTTTGAAACATATATATAAACAATAGGTTGATATTAGTGTTGAATTTTTTTATGGATGTATGATTCCTTTTAATGTTCCTAGAAGCCTATATTACCGAAATGCATTAAAAAAGGTTATTGGGTTTGGAAAGGGGCATGTTTCTCCTTGATTCAAGTCTCTAAAGACCAATTTTCTCAAGGAAAAAAAAAGAAAATAGTGACAAATAGGTTAGTTTATATCAAAGAGTCTTGGAAACTTATAAATCACACAATTTTGAATGATCATTGGTCATATATGTCTCATCAACCGTTGATTGATACATTAGTTTATTTCCCTTGAGGTGTCTTTTTTTTAATGGAGTTAATGCAATTGATCATGTGAAGAAAACATAATATATTCTCAGAATTTTGGATCAAATAATTTGTGAATTGGGCCCATAATTGCTAAGGAAAATGGAAGAGTAGATGGTAAAGATCATACATAATTTAAAGGTTCCACAAGACAACCAAAATATCTTGTTGAACTTATGCTTATACTCAGAGGTGGGGGGGATGAATCAGTAATCATTCATTAACTTTAAAATAGTCAATGCAGGTAAACTCAAATCATAATACACAAAGTTTAATTTGGAAACCCTTGTGGCAGAAAACCACAAACAATTATCTTTATAAATGGTTGTAGGCACCAACCAACTGTTACAAATATTGTAGGCACCAACCTACTAGAGACACCATTCTCTTTGGCTGAGCACCAACTCAACAAGATATTGTGTAGCACCAACCTACTAGAGACACCAATCTCTTCCACTGATCACCAACTCAAAAAGATATTGTGTAGGCACCAACCTGTTGGAGACACCGTTTTCCTCAGCCGAACACCAACTTAGTAAGACCTGTATAGGCACCGATCTAATTTATTCATACATAGAGTACTTCTAACTTCACTTGAATGCTTCATACTTCATGTTTCATACAACATCATCATACCCTTAACTTTCATGCTCCAACACCTTTCCTTGCTTCATACCCCATACATAGCTTCAAATCTTAGTCAAATTTAGCCTTCACGCCCTAGTGAAACTCATAACATCATTCCCAAAATATAATTCCATATTTCAACATCACAACCTCAAAACATAGCACTTTGTAGCATCATAGACCTTATTCCTTCATACTGCACCCTTAAAACTCCAAGAAAACTCCTCTTGTGCACATTTAGACCCTAAGAATATTCCCCATCTTCTCTTGCACACCTTAGATATTCTCTGCGCACTTGTACTTTCTCTTGTTGCTTGGATTATCTTCAAATGCACACATATATCCTGTTTTTATAGTGTTTCTGTGTTCACTTATGGGGCTGACTTGTAAAACTAGTTAGGTCGACCTGTACTTTCTAGCTGGGCTGACCTGACATAATATTTCATATCTCCCCATACCTATGGAGTTAGAGAGAGTTCCATATACTATTGGAAAGGTCCCATAATAATATTTTCAACCACATATCATATGCTCCCATTTGAGCTAGGTCTTCAAAGTAAAAAGGTCTTCAAAGATAGGGTATCCAAACCGAGCATAAAAAATCCAAAAACAACATTTTCGACAATCTTCATCTTGCAATGTTTATCTTGGACATCTATAGTATCCCCACATCTTTGACACCAATGAAAACAATATTTAAAACAATCTTCCCCTTTGTCATTGATGACAACCCTTAGTCAATTCTATAATACTCCCCTTTGTCTACAATTTCTCCCTCTGTCTGCAACTTTTACTTCTTTGAAATCAATGGAAAAGGAATGCTCCCCTGAGCTTGTGCTTCCCTTTACTGACGAGATGAGAGGGATATCACTCCCAACTTTTGTTTGAGATATTCAAATGTGTCTCTGGGAAGGGATTTAGTAAAAATATCTGCAACCTGTTCTTTGGTGGCAATGTATTCCAGCTTGAAACTTTGCTTGGTTACTTGTTCTCTTAGGAAGTGGTACTTGATGGGAATATTCTTTGTCTTTAAGTGCATAATATTGTTCTTTGAAATGTTGATTACGTTTGTGTTGTCGCATATGATTGAGATTGATTGATCATATTCTACCTCGATATCCTTTAGTGTCCTCTTTATCATGAGAACTTGTGCACAACATGTTGCTACTGCAATATATTTGGGTTCTAAAGTAGATAGAAATATTGAAGTTTGCTTCTTGCTCAACCATGATACTATAAAATTTCCTAAAAAGAATGCTCCTCAAGTGGTACTTTTCTTGTCATCAATACTTCCTTCCCAATATGTATTTGTATACATTCTTAGAGTGAAGTCCTTACCTCTTGAATACCATAAGCCAAAGTCCAATGTGCCCTTCAGATACCTGAATATTCTTTTTAGTGCTTACACGTGTCTCCTTTGGTGCAGATTGAAATCTTGCAACCAATCCTATTGCTTGCATGATGTTTGGCCTTGATGTTGTCACATATAGTAGGCTACCAATCATTGAACTATACAGTGTTTGATTTGCTTATGGAGATTCATCATCTTTTATCAGTTTACATCCTGTGATAATGGGTGTACTGACATGTGCATAATCTTCCATTCCGAATTTCTTCTACGTTTCCTTGATATATTTGGTCTGAGAAATGAATATGCCTTTTCTGGATTGAGAAATATACAACCCTAGAAAGAATGACAATTCTCCAAGCATGGACATCTCTAATTATTGTTGCATTTCTTTTGCAAACGTTTGGCTCATTCTATTAACATTACTTCCAAATATGATATCATCCACATAAACCAAAATGATTAACAAATTTTCATTGTTTGTTTTGATGTGAAGATTGAGGTATGCAACTCCCCTTTTGAAACCTTGTTGTTGTAGGTATTTTTCAAGTCTTGAATACCAAGATCTAGGAGATTTCTTTAGTCCATAGAGTTATTTTTTCAGTCTACATACATGATCTTTATTTTTTGACAATTGAAATCCTTCTGGCTATTCAATATATACTTCTTCTAAATTTCCATTTGGAAAGACTGAATTGACATCCATTTGATAGAATTTGAAGTTCTTGAAACACGAAAAATGCCAAAAACATCTTAATTGCTTCTAATTTTGCAACTTGAGAAAAAGGTTTCTTCAAAGTCAATACCCTCAACTTGAGCATACCATTTACAGACCAATCTTTCTTTATTTATTGCTACTTTTCCATCTTCATCCAATTTGTTTTTGAAGATCCATTTGGTTCCACATTCTTGTCTTTTGGTTTGGGTAGAAGTCCCCATGTCTCATTCTTCTCAATCTGATTTAGTTCTTCTTTCATAGCATTAACCCAATGCTTGTGCAAAGTTCTTGGGCTCTATTTTAGATAACAAACAAAATTCCGATCTTCTTCTATTCTGAACTCCTATATCTATATCACCAAGAGTTTGATTTTATGGATGATGCTTTTGAACAAATTTGGATGGTGTCTTTTGATCTTGGCGTTCTATTTCTTCTTGTTCTCATTTTTCTTCTTCCTTTTCTCATTCTCTGTAGATTGTCTCCTCTAGATCTTCATTTGTTTGTGACTTTTACTTTTGAGGTATTGCTTCATCCAGTTTTACATCAATACTATCTACAAGCTTACATAGTCTTTTGTTGTAACATTTATAGGCCTTGCTTCTATATGCATAGCCAAGAAAGATACCTTCATTTGTTTTGGAATCAAACTTCCCTAAATTATCTTCATTTATCTTTATATAACACTCACTCCCAAATACTTTGAAGTATTTGACTGTAGTTGGTCTATCTTTCCATAATTCATAAGGTGTCTTGTTGATGCTCACTCTAATTTGTTCTATATTCAAAATGTAGACTAATGTGTCGATTGATTCTCCCCAAAAGGTGTATGGTTTTTAAGCCCTAGACAAAGCCCCATTATATCTATAAAACCCCTTATTATTCCCTAGATATTGAATTATTACATTTCTAGTAGGTCGGCTAGAACCCTTCTTTGCACCCTTTCATTATAATTGCAACCATTTGTCTCCTATATATATATATATATATCAAGGAGATCTAGTATTAGGATCATCTTATCTCATCTCATATTGTGTTATGAGGTTTATATATTACAAATCAGGTTTCCCCCTCGAAGTGGACTGAATTTTATTGATTTCTTATCATTTTTTAGGCGTTGGGTCATAACATTTGGTATCAGAGCTCAAGGTCTTGGGTTTTCGCTGCTGCATCTGAGACACCTTGAAATTTTTACTATAAATTGTTTTTTATGACATTTCGGAAGAAATCCCTTGGAGGATATTTAGTAGACGGATCAAGGTACGTGGGGTTCAAATTGCATCTCACGAGGCCTTATAATTTCAGAGATATATTCTATTTAATATAGGGTTATGGAATCATCCTAAATTTATTCATCGCAAAATTTTCGCTATAAAATATTTTTTGTGACGTTTCAGACACTGAAACCTAGAGGATATTCATAGAATTTATCAAGGTAGTTGTGATAAAAATTTCATCTTCCGGGTCATCCTAATTTTGTAGCTACACCCTGTGTAAGATAGGGTATCTGACTAGTCATATTAACTAGTATCAAACATGTGTTCCGAGTAAAACAATGATATATTCTTTAGTGAGTATCCAAATTAAGTGAGACCAATTTCATTGGACAATGGACAATCTATAGTATTTCAGGTGCAAGTTTCAGAATAAATATCATATATTGTGCTCTTGGAATGCTTTACAAGTACACTCTCCTGGAAGGGAAAAAAAACAAGGCATGGGGAAGTTACCATAACTTCCACTTGGCACATCCAATTTTGATCAGACCTGTGGAATTGAAGAGATGACATATCATAGAACTATAGAATAAAATTTTAGACCCAGAAGGGCCAAAATTTTAGAGATACACCATAAGAAATATCAACCAAGAGGACAAACTCCAAATTAAGGTTTTTAAAGGCACGTAGCTTACAATTGACATAATTATTTTTGGAATATTTGTTTCGTGTGATTTTAAATTTGTGATAAATATAGAATATAGGATTATTATTATTATTACTCCATATGGGTCCCAAAAATGTGACAACACCTATTAAACCTCCAGAAGTCTCATCTATGACTTAAGAAGAAAATGAGGACACACAGAACAGGTTATCCAAATTGGAGGAACAATTTAAGAATGTGAGTGAAAAGTCTAATAATTGGGTAAACTAACAAATAAAAATTCAAGTAATGGAAGGGAATATGAATGACATGGAAAACAATATGGAGGGTATGAAAAACAATATGGATGATATGGAAAATAAGATGGAAGAAAATAAGAATGACATAAAAAGAGAAATACAAAATTCCATGAAGGAAATGAAAAATATATCTTCCCTGATCTCTCAAGCTATAGATGGGAGATACCCTAAAGGAGACATCAAAATGGAATGGACTCATGAAAATAAAGGTAATACTCATGTTGAACAAACTACCAATAATAAGCCATTTAGTGAATCTAACTCTAATTGTGGAGTGAATTTTGGTAGGGGTCCTAAATTCAACTTTCCCAAAATTGAATTAAAGAAGTTTGATGGTACATAGGTATTTACTTGGGTGAACCAGATAGAGAAATATTTTGAACTACATAAAATTATGGATGATAAGAAAAGGATTCACATAGAAACCTTGAACTTTGAGATAAAACCATATCAATGGTATCAATGGATAGTGAAAAGACAACCCCCTTTATATCACTACACTTGGGGTTTATTTACAAGAGACTTAGAAGCACAATATGAGAAATTTTGGGAACAAGACTACTTCAGTCAATTGACAAGAATCAATCAATTAGGTGATATTGAAGAATATAATTCACAATTCCTGGTACTGGCCACAAGGGTGGATAACCTAAGTGATGAACACTTGCTGGAAGCTTACATGGGTGGATTAAAAGAAGACAATAAACATGAACTTTTATTAAGACAACCTACAAGTATTACGGAAGCTATGCAAAATTCTCTTCATATTCATGCCAAAAATAAGGCTACACACAAGTATAGCATTGGAGGCAAAGATCATTTTGGGGGTCCTAAGACAACCATATCTCAACCAACAAGGTTGACACCTCAAAAAATGGATGAAAGAAGAGAAAAATGACTATGTTTCAATTGTGACAACAAGTACAATAAAGGGCATAAATGCAGTGAGAATAAATTATTCTACATACATTGTGAATACGAAGAAGATAGTTTACCTAAACCAACAAGGTTGACACTATTAAGTTTTGAGCTATTATTAGGTTTCTTTTCAATTTACTGAATAACAATAACATAGGTAGGATCATTGAGAGAAACACAATCACAAGATACACAACATTTATTCTGGGAAATCTTCATGGGGGAGCAAACCCAACAAAAACTTCCTTAATATAGATAGCCAATACAATGCCAAGACAATAAACAAAACACTAGAGAATATCCTCCACCGAGCAATGTGCCTCTCGCTTCCTTCTTCTCCCAACTGCATCTACCAAAATTGCGCACCAAGTGAGCAAATGAGTGAGTGAGATGATGAGGCTTTGACCTCCTTTATTTATACAAAATGGCAGGTGATGGAAAGGTGTCTCTTCATTGGGCAGGGTCGACTTGTCTTCTTAGTGGTTAAAACCACTTTAATTAGCCCGGGGGACGAATTCTCATTTTGCATATTATATTTAGGTTTGACCAATCCACAAAAGGGGATTTGGTCAATTAGAATGCCCGACATGATCAATCCACAAAAGGGGATTGATCTAATTAATAATTAATCAATAAATAAATAGAATACTCTTTGCAGTTACAATATTTCAACACTCCCCCTCAACAAGAAGGGTATTCTACAACATCTTCAGGAGAGAGAGAGGGAAACAATATCAACAACATCTGGAGCACTGACTGACATATCTATAAATCATCAGAATTTTTTCTCATCATCATCGTTCACAACATGGAGCTAGAGTAGCATCATCATCCTCATCAGCATGAGGCTAAAGTAACATCATCATCATCTTTAGCATGAGGCTAAAGTAGCATCATTATCTTCTTTAGCATGAGGCTAAAGTAATATCATCAACATCTTTAGCATGAGGTTAAAGTAACATCATCCTCTTCTTTAGCATGAGGCTAAAGTAATATCACCAACATCTTTAGCATGAGGCTAAAGTAACATCATCATGTTCTTTAGCATGAGGATAAAGTAATATCATCAACATATTTAGCATGAGGCTAAAGTAACATCATCATATTCATCTTCAACAAGAAGCTGAAGTGGCATCATCATCATCTGCATCAACATGGATTAGTATAACACTAATATATCATCATCATCAATAATAACAGAAGGATGAAACAACATCAACAAAAACAATATCACAATACGAAGGTTGGAGCATCATCAACAACAACAACATCACAAAATGAAGGTTGAAGCGTCATCAACAACAACAAAATCACATCACGAAGGCTGGAGCATCATCAACATCAACACTAGGCTAGAAATATTCAACACGAAGCTGGCATCTCAACAACATCAACACGAAGCTGGAAATATTTAGCACGAGGCTGGAATCTCAATAACATCATCACAACGCTGGAAATATTTAGCATGAGGTTGGCATCTCAACAACATCAGCACGAAGATAAAAATATTCATCACTAGTCTGACATCACAACAACATCAACACGAAGCTGGAAATCTTCAGCACTAGGCTGGAATCACAACGACATTAACACAAAGCTGGAAATCTTTAGCACTAGGATGACATCACAACAACATCAGCATGAAGCTGAAAATCTTCAACACTGGGCTGACATCATAACAACATCAACATGAAGCTGGAAATATTCAACACTGGGCTGGCATCACAACAACATCAACACGAAGCTGGAAATCTTCAACACTAGGCTGGCATCACAACAACATCAGCACGAAGCTGGAAATCTTCAGCCCTAGGCTGGCATCAACACTACTCCCCTTTTGAGGGAAGTCCTTTCAGACTACACCAAGCTTATCTCGAAAGTTCTCAAACTTTACACGAGATAGAGGCTTGGTCAACACATCTGCAACATGTTCATCCATGCTAACATACTGGAGCTTTATGGCTCCTCTCCGCACCATATCATGAATGTAATGATATCAAATCTCTATGTGTTTTGAGTTTTCACAGAACATAGGGTTCTCCTTCATCTTTATGAAACTCTGGTTATCACATAGGATCACGGTTGCTTCCATATCTAGATCGAATAGACCTGTCAACAACTTCCAAATCCATATGGCTTCACAACTAGTGAAACATGCATCAATGTATTATGCTTTTTTCGTGCTAAGAGAAATGCTTGATTGTTTCCTACTCTGTCATGAGATCATGGCTGACCCTAGACTGAAACAACATCCTGAAGTTCTCTTTCTGTCAGAGACACTTCCAGCCCAATCTGAATCAGTATAACCACTCAGTCTAAAGTCATGATCTCCATTATAACTGAGACCACAGTCTAATGTACCCTTAAGGTACCTCATCACATGTTTTGCAGAAACCAAGTGAACGCGTCTAGGATCTACCAAAAATTGACTCAAGGTGTTCACAACAAAACATATATTTGACCTGGTGTTATTCAGATACATCAACGATCCAATGATCTGTCTATACAACGTAGCATAAATAAATTCTGACGAAGTGTCAACCAGGAGATTCAACTTTGTTTCCATGGGTGTATTCATGGATTTTCACTCCAACATATCAAATCTCTTCACTATTTCAACTTCATACTTCCCTTGGTTAAGGAAGATCTTCTCTAGGCTCTGCCAAACTTCAATACCTAAGAGATAAAGCATTAGGTCTTTCATCAAACTTTGTATCGAGCTTCTTCTGCAATCCGTGATGAGATTTCCTTCATCTTGTCAAGAATACATCATCTACATATAGTAGTAACATCACTGGTTAATCATTCATAACCTTGAGATAAAGGTTAGAATCAACTTTACTCTTGGTAAGGCCCAAGCTCTTCAAGAAACTGTCAATTCTTCCATATCAAGCTATGGGAGCTTGCTTCAACCTGTACAGATCCTTCTTGAACTTGCAGACCTGAGTGTTTCTATATTCAACTTCAAACCAATTTTTCACATTATATTGTACCAATTTGGTACACTTGCTCAGTTGTAACTCAATCTGCACAATCATATGCTAGCTCTATGTGAAACTATTCTTATGCAAGTGGTATTCTACACCTGCAGTTGTTCTGAAGTTGAGAATGGCTACTCCATTCTCACCGTGACTACTAAAATCTGAGAGTAACTCCTCTACTTCATCATGGAAAAAACTTCATCTGAAACTGAGAGTGGCTCAATAACTGATAATGAAGGTATCTCTTCTTCTTTGATGGAGGTAACTCTATCTTTTATTGTAGCCATGTCTCCATGACCCAACTAATGTAATGCACCAACTGCCACTCAATTTTAAATATGGGGATTACTCCCCCCACGTCTCATACTATATATGAATCATGGTTGTTCTAGTTGTCTTCATAAATATTGGAACTATTTCTCCAATTACTGGAGTAAGTGTCTCTTCATAGTCTTCTCCCCCTTGCTGGAAGAATCCTCTGGACACACATCAGGATTTGTACATCTGTAACATGCTTGATCTGTTTAAATCAATCTTGGAAGTCAATACTGACTTCTCTTCTAGTCTCACAGAAAAATCCATATCCTAGTCTTTTTGACTGGCTTCCTTCTCTGTCATTGAAACAAGGGAATCTTTCGAAGAGATTTCATATCTCCTAAGAGTCTCTGCAACTGCGATCTAGTCTTCTCCTGGCATCTTCCTCCCAGTCATGAAAGTTATCTTTTCATCTAATCCTTTCTGAGATCATGCTTACTCTCGATTTCTTCTGAGTCTACAAGGACTTCATCATCTCTTACATGGTATACTTGGTGTTGAATACCAAGTCTAAATATGAAAAGTTGAGTCAGACTTCAAACGAGTTATGATTCTCGTCAAGGTGGCTTCATTATCTTTTGAACAAGTCTACTATGAGTTCTTGTTCTAATGTTCGGTCATCTTTGGAGACTTCTGCTCCTTACAATCAATCTCCATATGAGATACTCTGGAATTCAAAAGATCGCTTCTTCTTCATATTCTTTGGTACATGAATGTATATGGTTATGTACATAGTCTTCTTCATGTCTCATCTAATCTGTTGTCTTTTGTAAACTTCACTATGGCTTCCTTAGGGTTATCACCTGTAACCTGAACCAAGGTCAACAAAAAAAAAAGCAAGAATAATACTCTTTTGATAATAGTAAATAAAACAATAGCACTAACAATCGTCACAATAGCTCCTTTAGAGATTTCACTTGTGACATGTCTAAAACAAGGATCAAAAGTAAGAAATACAATACGAAATGAGATCAACACTCTTCTAGTGTTGTGATCAAACACTCATCCAAGGTAACCTGGAATCAACACAAGAAGTTTCTCCTAGAGGAGATGTTAGTTGTATTTGGTAAATGATTACATTAAGCATTTATCTTGATATGCTCACATGCTACCAAGTATAATACTTTTCAAGGACCGCTACCTCGACTATAGTGTTTACTTGTAATGGGGTAGTTATCAACTTTGTCATGTGCAACTTTGAATCTTATCAACTTAATTAATCAAACATGGAACCTAGAGTCTTGTCCTTAAGAATAAGTGTGTTGCTTTTCTTCCAAGTCTCCTTCACTCAAGATGACAAGTGCTTTCTTCAACCTGTCTTCTGTACTAAGACAATATGTTATCTTGACATAAGGTTGGGTTAGAGAATAAACTCTATGATCTAAACTTTAACCCATCTAATACTTTGACTTTAATTTTGACCAAAGGTTAGTATGATGGTCATAGCTTCAACATGCAGCCTAGATCAAAATAATGTCGTATCAAATAGATGAATGTCAGAATAATCAAGCCTGGGTTTCATTATTCCTTTGAATGTGTTGGATATTGAGATCCTTTTGGATCTATGGTAAGATATCCCTTCTCCCGCAAATACCCTTTAAAGTTTAACAATTTAAACATATGTGAATACATACCTCTGATAGTATTTGCAGGTAATGGCACCATCTGGTAGCAACAATAATAATTACCAACTCTTAAAAAATTCAAGGGTGACTGCAACTGGTACTGCAACTGATACTTCAACTAATACTTCAACTGATACTGCAACTGATTCTGAAACTACAACTACAACTGCAACTTAGGGTTTTAAGAGGAAACCCTAATTTTTCAAACTTCAAATTTTGCAATTATGATCCAGGGGATAGATGCGCTGAGCCTAGGCGAGTAAGATGGTGTAGTCATATTTCTGAAAATCCAAATTTTACCCCTTCAAACTTGACCAACGAAATTTTGGACTGGTACTTCTGGTACTAGTTTTGGTTTCCTAGTTTTTTGATACTTCTGATTTTCTGGTACCAGTGAAAACTAGGGTTTCACTTTACGAGAGTTCTATCCACTGAAAAAGTGCATTTAAGGTGCCAAAGAGTTCCCAAGGCTAGGGCACACTTTTCTAGATGATTTTTAGGCTGAAATTCCTCTTCAATAAAAAGCCTTAATTTTCTTGTACGACAACAATGACATTTTTCTTTATCCAGTGAAATATGCTCTCTTCAACTTAGCTCTGATTCCATGTTAAGTTTTGAGATATTATTAGTTTTCTTTTCAATTTACTAGATAACAATAACATAGGTAGGATCACTGAGAGAAAAACAATCACAAGATACACAACATTTATCCTGGGAAATCCTCATGGGGGAGAAAACCCAGCAAAATCTTCCTTAATATAGATAGCCAACACAATGCCAAGACAATAAACCAAACACTAGAGAATATCCTCCACTAAGCAATGTGCCTCTCGCTTCTTTATTCTACCAACTGTGGCTACCAAACTTGCACACTAAGTGAGCGAATGAGTGAGTGAGATAATGAGGCACTGGCTTCATTTATTTATACAAAATGGCAGGTGATGGAAAGGTGTCTCTTCATTGGGCAGGGCCGACTTGTCTTCTTAGTGGTTAAAACCACTTTAATTAGCCTAAGGGTTGGCTTCTCAATTTTCATATTATATTTAGGTTTGACCAATCCACAAAAGGGGATTTGGTCAATTACAATGCCCGACATGATCGATTCACAAAAAGGGATTGATCTAATTAATAATGACTCAATAAATAAATATAATACTCTTTGCAGTTACAATATTTCAACAAATACCTCATCAAATGAATGAAAGAATAGAAAAAGGACTATGTTTCAATTGTGACACCAAGTGCAGTAAGTGGCATAAATGCGATGAATTTTTTTTATTCTACATAGACTGTGAAGAGGAAGAAGATAATGAATTGGAACCATCACAAGACCCAAATCTAGAAGAGACTACCCCCACGATATCTTGTCATGCTTTGGCTGGTATTGTTACTCCATAAACCCTCAAGATACAAGGATACATCAAAAATAAAAAGGTAACAATATTGATTGATTCAGGTAGCACCCATAATTTCATCAATTACAAATTAGAAAAAGATCTCAATTGTTTTGTATATCCTGCACTAGAGTTTCAAGTAATAATTGCAAGTGGAGGTACCATAAATTGTTCAGGAAAATGCCATAGTATTAAGCTCAAAATGGGGGAGTATTTTTTGGATAGCCCCATGATTTCCATCCAAATGGGGGGTGATGATGTTGTATTAAGGGTCCAATGGTTGTAATCACTGGGAATAGTGGCCTTTGATTTTCAAAATATTTTTATGATATTTTCCTCAAATGGCAAGGAAAGTGATCTTAGAGGTATCCAAGGGAAACCCTTGAAAGTGATAAGCTCTAATAACATGGAAAAATTAATCAAAAAAGGACACCAGGGTGTAATTGCACAATTGTGCTCACTTGATGTTCAAACATTTATAGCCTTGGCTCCACCAATCTCCAAATAATTATCAACAATCATTCCAAGGTATTTGGTGAAATTCCTAAGGGTATTCCACTTACTAAGGGTATTACACCTACTCAAGACCATGACCATGCTATTCATTTGTATCTAGGAAGTGTACCACCTAACATTAGGCCTTATAGGTATCCATATGCACAAAAGAGTGAGATTGAACACATGATCCAAGAAATGTTGGAGGCTGGCATCATTCAACATAGCCAAAGTTCTTTCTCTTCACCAATGGTGTTGGTTAAAAAAAAGGATGGCTCATGGAGTATGTGTCTAGATTATAGACAACTCAACAAAATGACCATCATAGGTAATTTTCCTATACGTGTCATTGATGAATTATCAGATGAATTACATGGAGCAAAATTCTTTACTAAGTTGGATCTTCCTTTGGGATACCATCAAATTAGAATGAGATAGGAAGACATTCCTAAAAGACCTTTTAGAACACATGAAGGTCATTATGAATTTTTGGTTATGCCATTTGGACTGACTAATGCACCCTCAACATTTCAAAGCTTGATGAATTCCATTTTCAAGCCCTTCCTTAGAAAATTTGTGTTAGTATTTTTTGATGACATACTAATCTACAAAAAATCTTTTGAACAACATGTACAACATGTTGACAGAGTATTACAACTATTGAAAGAGAAACAATTTTATGAAAATCCCTCCAAGTGTTCCTTTGGGGTTCAAGAAGTGGAATATTTGGGTCATATTGTATCTCATGAAGGTGTAAAAGTGGACCCTAACAAAATTAAAGCTATAAGGGAATGGCCAATTCCCAAAAACTTGAAGAAACTTAGAGGATTGAGAGGTTATTACCGCAAGTTTGTCAAGAACTATTGTCAAATAGAAACACCTCTAACAACATTATTAAAAACGGAAGCATTTTCTTGGGCATAAGAAGCAACCAAATCTTTTGAAAATATTAAGGAGGCTATGTGTACAACCCCCGTCTTGACCACACTTGACTTCACAAAAACATTTATTGTGGAGTGATTCCTTGGGCCATGGAATTGGTGTAGTTTTAATGCAGGAAGGAAGGCCCCTTGCCTTTGAAAGAAGACAAATTAAAGGAAAAAACTTAGTCAAACCCATTTATTAAAAATAAATGTTGTCCATACTACATGCATTTCATAAATGGCACCCCTACCTAATAGGGAGACACTTCAAGGGAAAAACATATCATGACAGTTTGAAGTACTTTTTGGAGCAATGATTATCTTCATAAGAGAAACAAAAATGGGTTACAAATATGTTGGGTTATGACTTTGAAATTATATACAAAAAAAGAAAATATAATGTTGTGGCAGATGCCCTTTCCAGGAAAGAAGAAGAAACAAAAGGTTCACTATGTGCTAT
The DNA here is from genome assembly GCA_009831015.1 of Picea engelmannii. Lineage (NCBI taxonomy): Eukaryota > Viridiplantae > Streptophyta > Pinopsida > Pinales > Pinaceae > Picea > Picea engelmannii. The sequence continues at coordinate 16,630 of ML816460.1, forward strand.
TTCTATGCCGCAATCAGATTGGGTGGAAGAAGCAATGATAGAATGCAATCAAGATCAAGAGCTATGCAAGATCATTCAAAAACTACATGAAGACCCCGGTTCAGTAGACAAATTTATATGGAAGAATGATTTGTTATGGTATCATAATCGCCTATACTTATGTAAGAATTCCCAACTCAAAAAAAAAAATACTTCTGGAATTGCACACTTCTCCTATAAGGGGACATTCAAAATTCTTGAAAACATACCATAGGGTCAAGAAGGATTTTTTCTGGGAAGGTATTAAAAATGATGTTTAAAGGTTTGTGTCAGAATTTCTGTTCTTCCAATAGAATAAGGGAGAGACAATCAAGACTCCAGGTCTCCTACAACCATTAGCTATACCAAGCCAATGTTGGGAAGAAGTTTCCATGGATTTTATTACAGGTTTACAAAAACTAGAAGGAAAGACTATCATCATGGTAGTAGTGGATCGACTAACAAATTATGGCCATTTTTTCTCTCTTTCTCATCCTTTTAAATAAATAACAATATCAACAACATTCATGGAAATAATTCAAAAACTACATGGAGTCCCCAAGATTGTTGTAAGTGACAGAGACCCAATTTTCACAAGAAAATTTTGGACTGAATTATTTTCTTGTTTTGGTACTCAATTGGCTCATAGTTCATCTTACAACCTTCAATATGATGGGAAAACTGAGATTGTGAATGAATTTCTAGAAGGATATATTCGCTGCTTTGTATCTGATAAACAGACACAATGGGTCAAATGGTTTCCCTTAGCGGAATGGTGGTACAACAAACCATTCCATACTTCATAAAAAATGTCCCCATTTCTGGCACTTTATGGATATCATCCTCCATCCATCACATCACCCTTGAAAGGTATTACAAAGGTTCAAGCAGTGGAGGACCACATAGGGAACAAACAAGAGGTCCTAAAACTATTGAAGGACAACTTGGTTATGGCACAAAATAGGATGAAACAACAAGCATATCAACATCGTAGGGAAAGGGAATTTGAGGTGGGGGATTGGGTATTTCTAAGACTACAACTATACAAGAAAATGTAACTCAATAAAAAAAATAATGACAATAAATTAGCACCCAAATATTATGGCCCCTATATGGTTTTGCAAAGGATTGGAAGTATGGCTTACAAATTGGAGTTGCCTCCATATTCACGTGTACATTTAGTATTCCATGTTTCTTTCTCAAACAAGGTCATAGGAAACAAGATCTCGGTCCAAACAATTTTACCATAGATCAATGAAGAAGGGAAAATCATACTAGAGCCAGAAACAATCCTTGAAACGATAATTAAGTAGTTGAGAAATCGAGAAATTATTGAGTACCTCATCAAATGGAAAAACCTACAAGTGGAAGAAGCAACATGGGAAGATGAGTTCTTCATGCAGAATCATCCATTGTTAGAAACGTGTTGAGGACAACACTTGTTTGAAGGGGACAAGCATGTTAATCCCTAGAAAAATCCCCATGATATGTATAAAACACCTTATTATGCCCTAGATATTGAATTATTACATTTCTTGTAGATCACCTAGAACCCTTTTTTGCACCTTTTCATTATAATTGTAACCCTTTGTCTCTATATATATATCAAGAAGATCGAGTATTAGGATCAACTTATCTCATCTCATATTGTGTTCTGAAGTTTATATATTGTGAATGAGTTTTCCCCCTCGAAGTGGACATAATTTTATTGATTTCTTATCATTTTTAAGGCGTTGGGTCATAACAATGGTAGTTTGGATTTATTCAACATTGTTCCAACCATTTCTTGTACAATTTTGTTCTTCCTTTCTACAACTACATTTTGCTGTGGAGTCCTTGCTGCCAAAAAATGTCTCTTGATTCCATGATTCTCACATAATTTATCAAATTCATAAGAGGTAAACTCACCTCCTATGTCTGATCTTAAGCACTTGAATTTTAAATCAGTCTCATTTTCAAATAGGGATTAGAAAGATTTAAACTTTTTAAATGCTTTAGATTTTTCTTTAAGAAATGTAACCCATGTCATTCTTGTGTACTCATCAATAAAAAACATAGAATAAATCTCACCTTTTAAAGTTTGTGTTCTTAATGGATCGTAGAGGTCTCTGTGTACAAGTTCCAATGGCTTTGATGTTGAGTACTCCTTTGTTTTCAAACTAACTTTCATCTGCTTCCCATACTGACATGGCTTGCAAATAATGTCGACAGGTTTTGAGATCCTTGGAATATCTCTTACTGCTTGTGTGTTTCTTAGTTTTACTATATTTTCAAAGTTTATATGACCCATCTTTCTATGCCATAAAAAAATTTGGTTTACTTGTCCCATACATCATTTTTCTCCTTTGACTTCATCAAGAACATATACATTTCTTGGGGTTCTATTTTCATTTTCCACTAATCTTCATGAACCTGGTTTCCTTTTGTCACATCCTTTAGAAAGAAATGTGAGGGTGTAACCTTGATAACACATTTGACTGACACTTAGAATATTTTTTTTAAAACCTTCAACATACAAGACATTCTGTGTTTTAGTCTTTCCACTATCAAGACTAACGATACCTTTTCCAACTATCCTTGTAGAAGCATTATCCGCAAAGGTAACACTGTCTCCTTTTTCTTCCTTTAGGGTGATAAATTTGTTTTGATCCCTTGTCATGTATTTTGAACATCCAATATACTATCAATGTACCATTGGATTCCTTTGTCTTGAGAATGCATTGTAAGTTCACATTCTTGTCGAAGTTTGNCTGTCTCCTTTTTCTTCCTTTAGGGTGATAAATTTGTTTTGATCCCTTGTCATGTATTTTGAACATCCAATATACTATCAATGTACCATTGGATTCCTTTGTCTTGAGAATGCATTGTAAGTTCACATTCTTGTCGAAGTTTGAGTAGCTTCATAAGATATTATTATTGTATTTAAATTAATTATATTAGAACAAGTAAAAAACCTAAAGAATAATATCATGTTGTATTTGTAAAGTCATCCCTATTGTGCCTTTGTGAAATTCGACCGTATTGTGCCTTTGTAAAATTCAAATGTAAATTAGAAAGTGTAAAGTATACAAGTCGGCCTTGACCTAATTATGGGTGGCTCAACTTGTATTTATAAGAGGCTAGGCGCCTCACTTGAAGAACACACAACACAAGTTCTCTCTCAAGGAAAAGTGCACAAGTTTGAGGAGGAGACACAACTACAAAGTAAGGGTGTTTTGGTGAATGGTTTTGGTTATCTATTGGAGGACTATCTTGGTTTAGTGGTGCACTACTCTATTTTGGTTAGGGTTTCAGGTTTATCTTTTATTTTGTGAGATCTCTCTTGGAGAGAGACATTGTACTTGTTGACAAAACTATATTGAAGAAGCTTTGCTGGGTTTTCTCCCCAAAGAGGGTTTCCCAGGATAAATCTTGTGTATACTATGGATGTCTTTCTTTCAGTGATCTTGTTGCATGCAATTATTGTTCTAATTGTTAAACATTAAAGAATACTGAATACAATTAACTGCTTAAGCGCAAATTTCACATGGAATCAAAGAGGGCCTGAATGAAGACATTTTCACTTTTTAGAGGAACTCGCTAGGGAAAACAAGTTCATAGGAAGAATCTCCTAACTCTAGTGCACCTTTTCCCTATACCAGTTCTGAAGTTTCTGAAAATTAGGGTTTTTGCATAAAAACCTAGGTGATGATGTCACCCTCTTTTTGAAGGACATTGGTCAAAGTAAAGATATCAAGGAGCTCACCTAAGGAGGGTTCATATTTCCCTCGGAGAAAAATTCCAAAATTCTCATTTTGAAAAATTAGGGTTTCCTCATAAACCCTAGATCAAGACATCTTGGCAGCTGTAGACTGAAGTTGGAGAAGTTCATTGTGGCATAACACATTCTCTAGTAATTTCAAAATTATTTCTTTGAAAACTTTTATTTTTATTATTATATTTTCTTCCTAGGGAAAGATGACTCCCAACATTAATCTTTATGAGAAGATTGAGTGTGCTGATAACATCCTAGCATGGAAGTACAGAGTGATGCTCAATCTAGAAGAGAATAACCTAGAATATTTTTTCGAAGAAGAAGTTCCAGAACCAGAGGAAGATGTGGCCAAGGAAAAATACAAGAAGAGTCTGGTCAAGGAAAAGAGAATCATTTCTAATTCTATCAAGGATCATTTGATCCCTCATGTTTCTTCATTAAAAACTCCCAATCAAATGTTTGATGCCCTATCCCGATTATATGAAGGCAATAATATCAACTGAAAGATGACCTTGAGGACACAACTCAATAATGTAAAGATGCAGAGTTCAAAAACCATTCAATCCTACTTCACAAGGGTGTCTCAAATCAGAGAACAACTTGAAGTCATTGGAGACACAATCAAAGAAGTTGAATTGGTGATGACTACATTGAATGGTCTCCCAAGATGTTGGGAATCATTCATTCAGGGAATATGTTCAAGAAGAAAGATAACAAAGTTTACCAGACTATGGGAGGATTGTACTTAGGAAGAAGCTATATTGACAACAAGAGAAGATAAACTAGGCAATGAGGAAAATCAAGCTCTGGCAGCTCATGCAAGAAAAGGAAAGAGAAAGAAAGAAGTTCACTCACACAAGAAGCCTCATGGGTTACAAAATACACAAACGTTTAAAAGGGATTTCTCAAATTATAGATGCTACATCTTTCAGAAGATGGGACACATAGCAATAAACTTCCCCAACTCAAAAGATCAAGTCATAAAAGGAAAGTATAAAAGACATCATGCTCATGTCGCAGAAGATAATGAACTTGATCAAGAGAGAGACAAGGAATATGACTCAAGCGAAGAATATGTATTGATATCATCTCTTATAGGTACAATTATTCATGGAAGTGACACATGTCTTATTGATAGTGGTGCTTCTAAGCACATGATAGGTTACAAGGATTCTCTCTCATAATTAGTTTAGAGGGATTCACCTCACAAGGTGATGCTCGATGATGACTATCAATATCCCATTAAAGAAGTAGGAGAAGCATCTTACAGATTGGATTTTGGAAAACCTATGAAGATGAAGGTTGTTTTGTATGTACCTGGTTTGAAGAAGAATCTCCTTTCTATCTCAGCTTTGGATGAGAAAGGATTCGTAGTTGATTTCATTGATGGTGAAGTTCTCATGTGTCCAAGAGGAAATTCTATTAATGATGTTGTGGTTATTGGTGTTCAATAAGGAGGTTTATATAAATTGAAGGGGCATTCAAACTCAACATTAGTACACAACACAATTACTCCAAGTGAGCTATGGCATAGAGTATTTTCTCACGTTCATTACAAAACACTATCGATCGCGAGCAAGATGGTGATAGGTCTTCTAGAAATCCAAGTGAATCATGAAGGCATATGCAAGGGATGTGCACAAGGAAAGTACGTGAAGAAACTATTTCCAAGTAGTGATAGAAAATCCAAAGGATCCTTGGAAATAATAAATTTATACGTGTGTGGACCGATGTCAACCACTTCACTTAGCGGGTATGTATACTATCTTTCATTTATTGATGATTTCTCACGTAAAACTTGGATTTATTTTTTGAAAGATAAAAGTGAAGTATTCAACAAGTTCAAAGAATTCAAAGTACTCATTGAAAACATTTCTGAAAAGAAGATAAAGATTTTGAGATTGGATAATGGAGGAGAATTCACATTAGATGAATTCAAGGCATTCTGCAAAGAAGTTAGGATTAAGAGGGAGCTCTCTACTCCCTAAAATCCTCAATAGAATGGTGTGGTAGAAATAGAGAATCTTACAATAATGGACGCAGTAAAGGCCATGATTCATGATCAATATTTACCGATGCATCTGTGGGTAGAAGCAGGCAGGACCGTAGTATATGTGCAAAAAAAAAGTCCCCACCGTGTACTTGGAAACAAGACACCAGAAGAAATGTTTACAGGTGAAAATCCATAGGTTAGCCACCTAAGGATATTTGGTTGTCCGGTGTATATGCATGTCCCCAAGGACAAGAAACTGAAGTTGGACCCTTTAGGAAATAAGTGTATATTTTTTGGATATAGTAAGACAATGAAGGCATACAGAGTCTACATCCCTAGTCATCAACATATTGAGACTAGAAGATATGTAACCTTTGATGAGGATGCAACTTTCAATAGATCAAGATATAATCATTCATATGAGGTCCATGATGAGGAACTTGAAGTTCCCAGATTTGCAGATATAGATGCAAGCGATGATGTTGTATTAGAATATCATGATATGGAAGAACCACAGAGACCTACAGGTTCATCCTGAGAGATGAATACAAAGAAGAGAAGAATGGCTTGGGCTCGGGAAATTTTTCAGGACGTAGAGAAGTATGGTGCTCCAGATGAATCTTTCAGAGAAAGAAAGAGAGCATGCACATACTTTAGTTATGTGGCATTGCTAAGTGACATTATTGATGCTTAGCCTACCTGTTATGAAGAGGCTGCAAAAAAGAAAGAATGGAAGGATGCCATGATTGAAGAGTATCAGTCCATTGTAAAGAATGATTTTTGGGATGTGGTTCCGAGAATGAAAGAGAAGATAGTGGTAAGTTCCAAGTGGATTTACAAGACGAAGCATTCATAAGATGGCAATGTCAAGAAGTAAAAGGAAAGGTTCATGGCGCGTGGTTTCTCCCAGAAAGAAGGAATATATTATGAGGAGACATTTTCTCGTGTGGTGAGATAGACTTCGATTAGATCTATACTTGCGATAGCTGTAGTAATGAAGTGGAAGGTACACAAAATGGACATGAATAAAACTTTTCTATACAGTGTAATGGAAGATGAAATGTACATGGAGTAGGAACAAGGTTTAAAGACACATGAGAGTCAGACACATGTGTGCAGATTGAAGAAATACTTGTATGGATTAAAGAAAGCACTCAGGGTATGCTATGGTAGAATTGATAGTTTCCTGATAAGCTTGGGATTTACCAAGAGTAAAGTAGATTAAAACATTTAATACAAGGTTATATATGGTGGACCAATGATATTACTGTTGTATGTGGATGACCTATTTCTAACAGGAGGCGAGAAGCTCATCATTGAAAGTAAGAGGAAGCTTTCTACAAAATTCAAGATGAAATACCTGGGTATGATGCACTATTTCTTATGTCTAGAGGTATGGTAGAGACAGAGTGATATTTTCCTTAATCAAGGAAAATATGTTGTAGAGATTCTGAAGAGATTCAGAATGATGGATTGCGAGGCCATGCCTACACCGATGGTGACAAATATGAAGTTATTGAGTGATACATATTTAGAGATAGTGGATGCCACCATGTATAGAAATATGATTGGTTTGTTGATGTACTTAACGAACACGAGGCCAGATATATGTTTTATGATGAAAACATTGAGTTGGTATATGGTTGAGACGAGAGGTGTTCACTTGATTGTAACAAAAAATGCGATTTATTGATAAGCCTGCAAAGATTTATTGATTCATAATGTGATGGTAGTGTTTCATACCGGAAGAGTACATTTGGATGTTGCTTCAGTTTGGGATCAACTATGATCTCATGGTTTAGTAGGAATCATAGTGTGGCGCTCAATACAAATGAGGAATGTTAAGTTTTTACTAGATTATTTCCAATTTACTTGAGCATTCAATTCATTTACAAAACAAAAACATAAAAAGGATCACTAAAAGAAACACAATCACAAGGTACACAACATTTTATCCTGGAAAACCCTCACGGGGGAGAAAACCCAACAAAAACTTCCTTAATAATAGATTGCTAATAAAATGTCAAGACTAAGACCAAAGCACCAAAGATAAATCAAGACTGAGCATGCGCCTCTCTTCTCCTTCCTCCTGCAACTGCAACTGCCTTCAATATATGTGCACTATATGAGTGAGTGTGAGAGTGTACAAGTGAGGCACCATCCTCACATATAAATACTAGTTGAGGAGATGCTAGGGTTATGTCTCTTCACTTAGTGGGGTCGACTTCTTCTAGAAGTGGTTACAACCACTTTATAAACACTAGGGGTTGAATTTACAAATACCACCATACAAATATGGTTTGACCAATCCACAAAAGGGAATTTGATATTATACAAGAACCGACATGATCAATCCACAAAAGGGGATTTGATCTATAAGATAATAACTCATATGTAATTAGAATATTATTCGAAGTTACAATATTTCAACACTCCCCCTTAATGAGAAGGGTATTCTACTAACATGACCCAATAAAACATCATCAAGAGAATGAGAGGGAAACATCATCATTAGCATCTAAAACACTGACTGACGCATCTATAAATCATCAGAAGTTTTTTCTCATCATCAATATCATCATCGTTTACAATAGGGAGTTGGAGTAAAATCATCATCATCATCATCATCAACATGGAGATGAAACATAAACATCAATAGAACGAAGCTAGAACAAGAACATCGACAACATAAATATGGAACAACAAGATCAATAATACGAGGCTGAAACAACAACATCATCAACATGTGGAAACAGAATGAGGAAGGTGCATCAATAACAACCATTGTGGTACTATGAAAGACCATCCTTATCAGACCTTTGGGATATTACCAGGAATCATAAGATACCCTAGGATATAAAATCCTAACAAGCTACCACGTGGTACTCTGATAGACCATCCTTACCGGACCTTCGGGATATGACCAAGAATCATAATATTCCCTAGGATATAAAATCCTAATGGAGATACCACTACTAACCATAGCTGACATATACATGCACAGGTACTTTGATAGGCCATCCTTACTGAACCTTCAGGATATTCCCAGGGATGATCAATCCCCTAGGATATAAAATCCTAACATAGCTACCCTCTATTGGTCAGGATACCATAGTATCATCAACATCACTTCCCCTTTTGGAGGTCCTTTCAGACAACACCAAGCTTGCCTCAGATGTACTCAAATTTCACACGAGATAGAGTCTTGGTCAACACATATGCAACCTGCTCATCTGTGCCAACATATTAGAGCTTTACAGCTCCCCTCTGCACCATATCACGAATGTAGTGATACCAGATCTGTATGTGCTTCAACTTATCATGGAACATTGGGTTCTCTGTCATCTTTATACAACTTCAATTATCACATAGAATCACGGTGGCTTCCATCTCTAGATCGAACAAACCTATAAACAACTTCCAAATCCATATGGCTTCACAACTGGCGAAACATGCTGCAATGTATTCCACTTCTACTGTGCTGAGAGAAATACTAGATTGCTTCCTTCTTTTCCATGAAGTCATGGTTGAACCCAAACTGAAGCAACATCCTAAAGTTCTCTTTATATCCGATACACTTCCATCCTAATCTGAATCAGTATAACCACATAGTCTGAAGTTGTGATCTCAGTATAATAGAGACCATAATCCAACGTACCCTTAAGGTATTTCATCACATGATTTGCAGCTACAAGGTGAACACGTCTGGACTCCACCAGATACTGACTCAAGGTGTTCAAAGAAAATCATATATTTGTCTTGGTATTCATCATATACATCGACGATCCAATAATGTGTTTGTATAGAGTAGCATCAACCAACTCTGACAAAGTATCAACTAAGAGATTCAAATTCGTTTCCATGGGTGTGTTCATGGCTTTACATTCCAACATGTCAAATCTCTTCAGTATTTCAATTGCATACTTCCCTTGGTTAAGGAACATCTTCTCTGGGCTCTGCCAAACTTCAAGACCTAATAGATAATACATTGGGCCTAGGTCTTTCATCTCAAACTATGCAATGAGCTTCTTTTTGCAATATGTGATGAGATTTTCTTCTCCTGTCAAGAATAAATCATCCACATATAGTAGCAATATAATTGGAGCTTCATTCATAACCTTGAAGTATAGGTTAGGATCATATTTACTCTTGGTAGAGCCCAAGATTGTGAGAAAACTATCAATTTTTCCATACCAAGATCTAGGAGCTTGCTTCAACCCGTACAAAGATTTCTTCAACCCGCAGACATGAGTCTTTCTATCTTCAACTTCAAATCCTTATGGTTGTTCTATATACACTTCTTCTTCAATAACACCATTTAAGAAGGTTGTTTTCACATCCATCTAGTGTAACTTCCACTTCATTTTGGCTGCAAGAGATATGATGGTTATGATAGAAGTATATCTGGATACATGAGAAAATGTTTCTTCATAGTCAATACCTTCCTTCTAAGAAAATTCACGAGCCACAAATCTTGCCTTATTTTTTTCAATACTTCCATCTGTTGCATGTTTTATCTTGTATATCCACTTGGAGTATACCACATCTTTGTTCTTTGGTCTGGGAACTACTTCACATACATGATTCTTTATAATGGACTGGTATTCTTCTGTCATGGTGTCGATCCATTCTTTCTTCTGAACGGATTATTCAAAGAAAGTAGGTTCCTTGATATTTTGAGTGTTTCATCCTCATCAAAGGTTACATCTCTACTGATCTCAATATGATGGTAACCTCGTATGTAAATTCTGAAGGCCTTAGAGACTTCACAGTATCCAACAAATATTCCCTTCTTTCCTGAAGGATCCAACTTAGTTCTCTTTTCTTTTGGAATGTGTACAAATACTGGAAAACCAAATATTTTGAGATGGCTTACTTTTGTCTTCTTTCTAGTAAACATTTCTTCAGGAGTTTTGAATCCAAGTGCACTATGGGATAATCTGTTTTGAACATATACTGTTTTTCTTGATGCTTGATCCCATAAGTGCATTGGAAGATCTTGATCATGAATCATAGTCTTTAATTCTTCCATAATCATTCTATTCTTTCTTTCTGCTACACCATTTTGTTGAGGGTTATAGGGAGTTTTGAGTTCCCTCTTAATCCCAACATCTCTGCTTAGAGAGTTTGATGGCATTGCACCACATACATCTGAGTGGATAATCTCCAAGATTCATTCTGCTTTACTGTTGCTCTTTAGAAAATGATTCTTTATGTTCTTTCCTTGTGCACATCCCTTGCATACACCTTCATGATCAACCTTAAATTATGGTAAACCTATAACTACCTTGATTACATATGGTAAGGATTTGTAGTTGACATGGGATAGTCTTCTATGCCAAAGTTCACAAGGACTTTCAGTAGAGTGAGTGAAGGCTAAATCTGAGTGACCTTTTAACTTGTACAAACCACCTTCTTATGTTCCAATAACAACTGCATATTCTATAGTTTTTCCTTTAGACCACATAAGAACTTCACCATATATGAATGCAACCCTGAAAACTTTCTTATCTAGGGCTGAAATAGAAAGTAAGTTCTTTGTCAAACCTGGTACATAGAGTACATCCTTATTTCTCATCAGAGTTCCTGAATCAAGTTTGTAGGTGGATTATCCCATTCCTTTGATAGGGTACTGATAATCATCTCCAAGTGAAACTTTCCGGGGGAAATCATTTTCCATAAGGCTAGAGAGAATGTCTTTCTGACCTGTCATGTGCTTAGAGGCACTGCTATCTATTATCCAAGTATCCTCTCCAGGTGTCACCGATCTTGAGAGGGAGGAAAACAAAACATAATCTTCAATCTCTTCTTTAGTTAACTTATTGGGTGGCTCATCATATTCAATTGCATGGGAATGATGTATTTTGGTATTTATTCTTTTGTATTATTCTCTCTTGGAAGGATAGTTCTTAGCAATGTGTCCCATCTTATCACAATGATAACATTGATAAGAGGAGAAATCTTTTCCCTTTCTTTGAACCTTATGATTTTTATGGAATCTCTTTGGAGAGTGAGATTCTTCATGAAAGTGGGTCTCCTTTTGAAAATGAGACTTTTTCTTTCCTCCTTTAGCATGAGAAACTAGGGATTGATATTCATCTCTTATTATGACGACTTCTTGGTTCGCTACTCTTGCTTCTTCTTGAATGCATTCTTCCCATAAATTCTCAAATTGGAGTTTCTATTTTCTTGCGCAAATAGTTTGGATGAAGGAATCCCAAGGTCTTGTGAGACCATTAAGAGTTTTCATCACGAGTTCATATTCATCTAAGTTGTCTCCAATTGCCTCTAAGTGTTCCTTGAATTGATAAACCCTAGAGAAATAGTCTTGAACTATTTCTCCTTTTTGCATCTTTGTATTCTTGAGTTGGGTTCTCAAGTTCATCTTCCGATTGATGTTATTTCCTTCATACATTCTGGTTAGGACATCAAACATATATTTTGGAGTATTCTTAGAATAAACTTGAGGGATCAAGTGGTCTTTAATGGAATCTGCAATTATTCTTTTAGCCTTAATCATATCCCTCTTGTACTTCTCTTTGGCTGCATTTTTTTCAGGTTCAGGTACATTTTATTTTATGAATTTTGCAGGGTCATTCTCTTCAATAATGAGTCCAATTTTGTACTTCCAGGAACACAATTTTTCCACACCTTCTATATTTTCAACAAGCTTAGTGCTTGCAGACATCTTGACCTGGAGCTAGGAAAATGACTAGAAAATGAAAATGCTCAAAAATTGAAACTGAGCTTACCAAGAGATGTGCTGGGATGAGGCACATTTGTTGGAGCTTGTTGGGCCCTTCGTTTTTGAGAAGGAATCACAAAATTTTTGAATAAGCACGAGTTGCACAAACTCCATCAGAGGTCGGGAGAAAGAGAAACATAAAGCAGTTGCGGAAGTTAGTGCAACGCCAGCGAAGCAACAGATGGTTGCAACAGAACAAGAAAGTGTGCAAGTCGAGAAGGAAGAAACAACCCAACTATATATAGGGCTTAACATAATTGTAAAAGGGTTGGTTGGTTAGTTGGTTCACCTGTTGGTTCATTAGTGCATGGGTTAGTCGGGTGGGTTGAGTCAAGTCAGGTTGGTCAGAGTTGCCAAGATTTTGGGATTAGCTATGGATAATTGTTGTAAGTTGGAAGCATACAACTCTGAGTCTGTAATGAATTGGACCTATCCATTGGAGAATTATAGCTCTGTGGCATGGGTCTAGAGCCAAGAGTCTATACTGAGCCTTACTATGTAATTTTGAGTCTGTAACGAGAGAAAGATCCTAGAGATAATATGAAGCAGGACCAAATTTCAAAATATGTTGCATCTTTGTATGTTTACTTATGCATTACAGTGTTTCCTTATGGCTTATGATTTCTATTTGATGGTTCAACGTTTAAATGCTTTCTCTCAATGTAAGTAGGTTTGATTATTGCATTTATATGTTTTAGATCTGTTAATGTCTCTCGCGCAAGAACAAGAATAAGTTCTGAATGCTCTATGGATCCTCTTTAGCCTTCTCCCTACCCTTCCCTATCTATCTGTCTCATCAGCGCTTCGGGTGAGATTTCTTCTCTTCGGAGGAGATGAAAATGTTAGCGCTCTAGACTACACGGTACCTTTTTTTGGTAACCTGAGAAGGACCCTGGTCTGATCAAATTCGCGCCAACAAAATGGTTCAATTGTCGGGACCTGTGCTAAAAGGGAACCTGTAGGGAGAATGATGTCGTTGATCCATAGATCTGGCGTTGATCAATGGTAGGAAAGGAATTTTGATGCCTTCATATGGAAAGAAGTGGAACTAAGGAGAAAATCAATGAAAAACAATCGCGAAGCAATCTTTTACTCAAAAAGATCGAGCGACCAGTATGATAATTTCTGGGTTAAATTCCTGGAAGAATTTTTTCAATGGATAAAGAGTCTGCAAGAAGCTCCAGAGTTCCAAGAATGAGCTAAGAATATCTGTGCATGGGATACTGAAAATATAGCAACACTCTAGAGGCTGGATTGCCCAGTTACATGAGCTATGGATTTCTGGGTTAGCACCACACTAGAGGGATACATAATCAAATTTGCAGCTGAGAACCACCAGTCTTTTTCGTGGACAGAGGAAATTTTCAAGAAAGGCGCAAGGGGAAGACTGTTGAGAGAAATCTCCCTGTGGATTAAGGTTTTCTTGATGGAGGAAGGGATGTTGATTATGTCCCCAACCGATATGGCAACGTAAACACCCTTTCTTGGGGTAGGGCGAGATGGGGTGAGAGTCATGGAATGAGAGAGGGGAAGGGTTCTTTGACAAATGGTGGGGAGAAAACAAGAAATGGACTCAAGGGATGAGAGAGCCTTGAAGAGAGCCTCCATAGTTGAGAAGTGGTGGTGCGGAAATATAAAGAAAGCCGCAAGACAGTCTGAAAAGTTGAGGAAATAAGGTGGATCGGGAGAAGTAGAAGAAAGATAGATGGAAGAACTGCAAAAGATGAGAAGACAGGAATGACTGGCCAGTCAAATATTAAATGAGAGAGAATCAAGGAGAGAAAGAAGTCCCCAGGAAGTAGGACAAGAAAGAAAAAGTATAGATGTAAGGGAGGAGGAAGCTGACATGAATCTTGGAGGATAAAGAGAAGATTCAGCCCCGATAACAAGAGATATTGGGAATCTGGCCGAAGAGATCATCCCAGTGTAAGATAATGAGACCCCCCAGATCAAAGAAAACCACCCCAAAGCCAGTGGTGCCAACCCCGAATCACCCATACCCCAAGTGCCTTCTATACAAGTAGTAAGTTCGATACTACCTTCTCATGCTAGTTCTGTTCCAATACAATTAGTTAGTCAGTCACAACTAGGAAGTATGGGTACAGGGAAGATATTGGGATCCCTGGTAGATCACAAGCAGGACCATTAGGGTTCATACTAATACGAACAACAGGATCAACAATGGCCTGCCACATGAGAGGTTCAATTGCCCGATACCCAGAATTTTGGGGTAAGGGAGATGAAGATGTTGAGCAGCATTGGTTCTTGTGCGAAGCAATCTAGAGATCCAGAGGGACTCCAGATGCGAATAAGCTGGTCAAGTTCCAGACTACCTTGAGAGGTCTCCCTCTCAAGTGGTACATGAACATCATTGAACCAGGAGTGTCAGGGATGCAAGGTCAAGCGTTCACACTTGGCCAGGTACGGACGAAGTTTATAGCAGAATTCAAACTACCTCAGTCAGAACAACAGGCTTTGTTTGAGTTGCGTGAGATCCAACAAAGGGAAGGCAAATCATCCTGGGAGTACAACCATAAGTTTAAAGATGCCATAGGGAGGTTGGCACATCCAATACATGAAGAACATCAAAGGGAGTGGTACATTCAGGGGTTGTTGCTTCTAACTCAGATTTCGCTAACACAACAACAGATAGCCACGTTAATAGACACCTTGGAACAATCGATGAAGATTGAAACCATGAAGGGATACCCTGGGAGCCTGAGAGCAACCTGACCCCCAATAGATGTGAATCTAGCACAACTACAAGGGCAGATATCGACACTGACAAAAAATATTCAGGATCTGACGATACCCAGACCAAGACGACCATAGGTTTGGTGCACTGGATGTTACATAGAAGGTCATCTAACGAACAAATGTCTAAGAATGAGGGGACTGGGACCCCCTCAGAATTTGATGGTAACCCCACCAGAACCCATGGGAGGAGTTGTGCAAGTGTCGATGAATTCATCATTCCATCACCCCACCCTATATCACGCTTTCCCAGGAGGCCAAGCAACACCGACAATGGAATATTGTGAGATCTTCTGAATCCATGACCATGGGCCAAGACAGTGCCCCATCATGCAAAAATATTCGATAGTACCAAACACAGTACACTGCAAGTTCTGTGCATCTACCACGCATACTACCAATCAATGTAGAGCGTTGGACGCACTTGCCAATAGGTTAGACTGAACAATATTCAGGGTGAATGAAAACCCTCAGGGACCAGGAAGAGGTCGAGGAAGTGAACCAGAGGAGATTTTAGAGGAGGAAGAACTGGAGGATGAGGACCAAGAAGATGTTATAACTGCAATGTTATAACCGCAGATTGTCCTCATCCAAGGTGACCATGGTGCTCTCACTGCAGAACCAACGGACACGTAACTGAAGACTGCCCAGAGTTAATTGCAAAGCGGGAAGACATAGTACGACAAAGAGGAACTAACCTTATCAGTTCAGAGATCAAGAGGATTTCTAAGGGACAATTTCCCAACCTTAATATCGTCACTCGAGCGAGGATGATTTTAAGGATGGAAATTTATAATAAAATGTAGAAACATGGGCTAATATTACTAGTCCTTAATATTCAAAATGTAAAATATTTGGTGATAGTTTTGTAAAAATTTTCAAATTTGTAAGGATTTTATATAGTTTCTTAAAATTTTTGGCAATTTTTAAGGTAAAATAATTTTATTCTATGGAATTTGGGTGAATCGTTATTAGAAAAAATGGAAAATAGCGAATCTTTTTTTTGGGAAAAACCATGGAAAAATAGCCCATTTGTGAAATTTAGCCCCTAAAATCATCTATGCACTCGAGGAGGAGAAAAGACAGGGGCTGATGCTAATAATCTACCTCATATCCATAAAGAAACACCTAAGGGAGGCATGTATGATCCCCTAAAGAAAAAGTTATTCTTCAAATATGCCATAGAAGTATTCCAGAATATTCCTAGTCATGAAATGCAAGAGAACCTGCCTTAGTCAACTATTTACCCTAAGATGACGCAAGTCCCTGATTCACCCCCTGCACCCAGGAACCCTATAGTCATACCAAGACAGCCTGAGCAACCTAAAAACATGGTTGATCTTTGGTTTCAATTATTCTCTGACATTCTAGGGAATGATCAACTAACAAAAAAGTTGCGCAATGCACTGTACCTAGTATTAGGGAATGAAGAGAACTCAGAAGCAAGGATAAGGAATAATATTCCTGAGAAGAGTACTCAGCGAGTGCATCGAAGAAAAGTGAGAACCG
This sequence comes from Picea engelmannii, assembly GCA_009831015.1. NCBI lineage: Eukaryota > Viridiplantae > Streptophyta > Pinopsida > Pinales > Pinaceae > Picea > Picea engelmannii. Next base: position 33,403 of record ML816460.1, read on the forward strand.
GAAAATAATTTCGACTGGTAGCCTAGTTAGACGACTTCAAAATTAAGGACGTCATGTTGGACCTAGGGTCAGATGTGAACATTCTGCCTAAGAAGACTTGGTAAGCCTTAGGAAAACCGAGACTGACATATTCCCCAATTCAATTAAGAATGGAAAACCAATACTGTATCTTCCCCATAGGAAGATTGGAGAACGTGGAAATCGATGTAGCAGGAGTAAAAACAATAGCTGAATTTGAAGTCATTGAGATCATGGGAGACAAGGACCCTTACCCTGCACTACTTATCATTGATTGGGCCTATGAAAATTATGCAGTAATCGACTTAAAGAAATACACCATGAATTTTGAAGCTGAGGGAATCAAGGTAGTTCAACCTTTGGATCCATATGTAGGACCTAGGTACACAGAACCAACAGACAATAATATGGAGGGAGAATACCTAGACCAGTTATACACTGTAACAACGGGGAAAATAAATGATTATATAAACCCTACTGATGATGGATCAGTAAGATGGAGAAGTATACAGTCAGCAGACGCAGATTCAGAAATAGCTTTTGATATTTGGCAACAAGGCTCACATGAAATATTCTCAAGAAGATGCGCAACTATCAGAATGACCAGATGGGTTGGGACCGAAGTTAGAGAACACCCAATATATGATGGTACCTCAGATATAAACAATTTTTTGCAGAATATGGAAGAGAATGTGAGAGAAGATCAAAGAATCTCAGTACTAGATGTAGCTTTTCAGAACACCCCCGCCAGATGGTGGGCCACTCATAAAGTTGTAGTCAGAACTTGGGATGAGGTGAAGCAAGCTATCAAGTACAGGTTCTGGAATAAAGAGCAACTGGAATCAGAGATGCAGATGGATCTCCAAGTTGCACAACCGTTCAACGGATAATCAGATCCTAGAATACACATTGAATAGTGTGTGACACGGTGGCAGGATACAAAGATACCCTCTCGCTTCTGGGTTCAGGTATTTCCCCACTCTCTAGGCCCAATCCCGAAAGCTTGGTTCATACATGAGGAAACTAGAAGACAAAATAGCGACTGGAAGACATTGGCAGCTCAATTTTGCAAGGACTTCTCATTCACAAGTAAGTACCCTGAGCTTGAGCTAGCCCTGCAAAATATTAAAAAACTTATTTTTATGACCAATAGTAATAAGAGATCAAACTTTGTAGTGTGTTCCAAGCATACCCAATAACTTTAGACTAAACTCCACTTACCCTCGATTGAAAATCCTATAGAATGTTATCATATTAGCAAAGATTCAGAAAGACTAGACGAATTAGAAGAACTGAGAAACCTAGCCATCAAAGAGACAGAGGGGGGCAAATAAATCCAAAACAGATACACACCGTTCTAGTTAGTCTATGGGAGAGAGGCAGTGGTGCCTACAGAGTTCATCACTTCAAGCTTGTATATTGCACAAGTCACACATACGACATAAGAGGAATCAGTGGTGCAGAGACTTGCGGAGCTACAAGAACTCGAGGAAACCAGATTTCTAGTAGACTTCCACCAGTCGGTTGAAAAGGCAAGACAAAAAGCTTGGCATGACTGACACATTAAGACCAAGGTATTCACACAAGGGGATAAGGTGTTACTCTACGATAGTCGATACCAGAAGCATCCTGGAAAGATATGTATGCACTAGTCGGGATCCTTCATAGTTGTAGAGATTCGACCCTCAGGAGCAGTCAGAATCGTGCAACTGGATGGTTTTCTATGACCGGGGTGGGTGAATGGCACTCGTTTGAAGCCCTAACCATCTCAAAACTGAAAGAGAAGGACATTCACTCCAATCCAAAGGAGCTTGTACAATAGATAGATTTGAGTTTTGTTTTCTTTCTGAAATTTTGTAAATTCAGTTAATAAAGTCCATATGCGTAATATTGCGCCATAACACATAGTTCATTTGTTTTGTCTAAGTGTTGGTTGATACAGAGCTGACAACTCAACAGTGCAGGACCTGAAGCATAAGAGATTCCATTAATGACAGTCATTAAAGACGGTGTAGACAACCTTTGTGGTAGGAGGGGCCATGAATCCAAATCCAATCTGAGTTATAGGCCACACAAACCCATTCTAGCCACAACCTTTATTGCCATTCCGGTACCCCGTCTGATTCCCGTTAAGCCATAAAGATGCATTATTCCAAGATGCCATCAAATTTCGTGCTGGGACACCCACCCATCACACAAAAAGGTCTCAAATCGGCCACATCATTATTCCACTCAAATAAGTAAATACCAAGATCGCCAATAGGATTTACCTTGATTAAACTATCCGGTCAGACAACTCACACCCGATTGCATCCATACGATCATGATGAGTAGCAATTACTGCTAAAAAATTACCCATTAAGCCAAGTATAAGGCTCTTAGAACTCAGCTGAGAATGTACTATTTCTAAAAAGAGCATAGCCATTTCCGAACTCTGCAGTGCAAACCAGTTGGGACCATTGTAAAAGCTACATATGTAACCCTAGTTATTACCTTCCATAGAAGTGTGAATGTCGAGAGCCACAGCAAGCCGAAGCGCCATGATTAAAAAAGCAGTACCAGATAAGCCCTGCGACCCCTGATTCGAGATCGTGGGTGATCTCAAAGGGAAGGTAGAGCACGTTAAGCTCCTCGACCTTGACCTCACAGATTCAACCTTGTTCCCACAGATGCACACAGATGTCCTTTGGGATATAGTTCCTTATGGAATCGGAGGAATGCAAGTTGTACCAAAATAAGGGTTCATCAACTTATTTAACTTGACCATCATGAACCTGAGAGACTTACCAGTCTTTGGTACCACAGGCGAGATTGTGTGCTGCACGAAATTTCTGATAAGCAGGGTGCATGCCATAAGTCTATGGTTGGATAAGCGGTTTCCAATCCATGTTGAAGACATCCAACAACTTACTGGACTATCCTCCCAAGGAGAGGATGTGTTTAAGGGATTCCAGGGTTCCAGTAAGCACAGGAAAAAGAAAGGCGAGCTTAGCCTATATGAGAAATTTAACACAAAGAGAGGAGGACACACAACAGTAATTGAACCAATACTGCCCGCGATAGTCCAGATTGGCTACTACATCATAGCCAACAAGGTTATGAGGTCTTACTATAAGGGAGAATGCACTCTAGATGCGTTATCATTTGCCAACTTTTGTACAAATGAAGAAGTGTTCAACTGGTGTAGTTTCTTGTTGGAGGAACTACTAGTAGCTTGCGAATAAGTGCAGGAGAAGGGAGGAAACTTCACCTATGGATACCTACTTGTGGCATTCACAATGCTCAAATGGAATCCACCTGTGGGAAGACAATCGACAATACCAGATAAGGGGTGCATGGAGAAGATGTTCGAGCCATGGAAGTCCATACCAGACTCAGAGAATACAACACTCAACAACGCAACATTTGCCAAATGGTATAATGGTATGATAGACACAATGCAGAGGCTACGCATCCCGCAAGAGCTCCTCAACTGTAACATGAGGAATATCACCTTCAATATAAACTGGCACAAAACATTTGTCTAGCCGAGACATGTCAGCAAGGAACATTTCCACACAAGGATGCTACCGTTCTATTTGGATGAGGAAGCCTACGATAAGGAAGTCATGTCATGGCCAGGAGTCAAATGTAGCCTGTGTAAATCAAGAATGCATTACATTTTTCCTGGGGAGATGCTGAAGAAAAAAGAAAATGAAGCAGAAGAAGGATCGAGTTCAGGCCTCGAGTAGAAGAAGCCAGATGCTCTGGTACAAACAGACTCCGAGGAGGAAGAAGAGATACAATAGTTAGAGCAGAGAAAAAGACTAGCCCACCGTCAACTGCTAGACAATGCCGTGTTGTCAGGTGCGTAGGTTAACCAGATCTTGGGCGTTGTGCTCAATACCGAACCATTGGTGAAGAGGCCTAGAACTGGGGTCTCGCTGAACAAACCCTTGAACCCACAACCCCTTGCATCTGCCACTCCCCGCACCCGCGCCACGAACAAAGCCACCACTGTCATTGATATTCAGGATGACCCGAAGCCTGAAACACTTTCGTCCACAGTTGTCATTGAGCACCCTCCACCACCACTCCAATTACCAAACCTCATCACTTTCAGTCCACATCAGACCACAACCCCAGAGCCGATGCAACTCGATCAACCAGAGATAGTAGAACCGCGACTCCCACAAATAACTAGAGAGTTACCCAAGCCAAGATTAGAAGTTTCTAGTCTCGACTCCAAAGCCTTCGAGACGAGCACAATGATGGATGATCTGAATCTAGACACCCAGGAACAACAACCTGAGTCTTCAACACAAGAAGAAGATGCCCGAAGAAGAGAGGATATGGAACCCGAAAAAAACCAACAAATCACCTCACCAGCCAAGGGTGAGGGTGGCCAAGAAATCACAACGCATGAAGCAGAAGCACCGGAATATCCAGAGATACCAGATGCGCACAATGAACCTGAATCGACAACTGAGCAGGATAAGACAGCTAGGTGAGCACAAATAGAGAAGGTTCTCCAGAACCCTCAGCAATGTGCAGAATTGATGCAACTCTGCATAGCTAGAACAAAGGTTCTGACTCTTTTTCCAGCAGAGCTAAGGTTGAGGATCGCACCAGTGCCACCAACGAAGGAGGAGGTCAAAACTTGCTCGGTCCATTCAACGACCAGTGGACTTCCACTACAGATGCGGGCACCCACCGACACAACTCTTTCATCCACCGACCTGGTATTGTGGCCAACGCCACAATTATTTGGACTAATTAGGGCATCAACAGATCAATTAGAGAAATGGCTCCAGAAGGCCGAGAGATTCACTGAGACTGCAAGGGAGGAACAACTCATCGTGGAAACATGCAGAATGCAAGAAGCACATGACAAACTCCAAGTCTAGCGCAAACTGGAAAAAGTGCAAGAAAAACTTGTTGAAGCCTGGCCGGAGATTCAGAAGGTTGTGCTCGACCTACCCAAAGCCCATGATGTAAGTGCGCCAGAGAAACAGATTGAGTTGTTACAAGAAGAATGGAAACAACTCACTACTCACACTGAGCAACTGCAAGTGAAGCTACAAAAGGTCCAACAGGAAGTATAACAATAGCCTCAACAGTTGCAGGAACATATGCAGAAGATAATATTGCAAGGTAACAATGCCCGAGCAACATTGCAGAAGCACACAACAGACTACACCAGAATCTTCAAGGAAGTCAGCGACTGGATGGGCATCATTGCTCGATGGAATTAGGTGTTGGAGTAGGTACACAGAAAGATCCAGGTGGTCAATGAAGAAGTTGTGGCCACAACGGACCCCATGGAGCAACAACATAAGTTCGACCAAATTCAATAGGCTGACAATGAACTGAATACACTCTATGAGGCATAGTCCGTAGCCAAGAAAGAGTTGCATGAATTTTGACCTGTAATTCAGAGCGCCTACATGCAAATGCATCAATTCGATGCAACAACATATTCCGGGTGGCACTCGTTGGTTGCGGCCAAGACATAGGTGTACAACAAAGAAACAACCCAACATTTTCTTGCAGAAGCATCACTCCTCGTCCAGAAATGGAAGGACAAAGTTGGAAGCTTTCAAGGAGTAAAGAATAGAGAATTAGAGCTAGTACCAGAATTGGGCCCTTCGTTTGAGGAGGTAAAGGAAGAAAAATCACAAACAGAAGAGCCCAAAGAAGAAGAAAATACGGACAAGGGAAAACAATAGATGTTCCTGGAGGATGTGAAAGAACCAAGACCTTGACTCGAGGACGAGTCAAGGATTGTGGTCGGAGCCTGTTGGGCCCTTCATTTTTGAGAAGGGATCACACAAGTTTTGACTAAGCACGAGTTTCACAAACTCCATCTGAGGCCGGGAGAAAGAGCAACAAAAATCAGTTGTGCAAGTTAGCGCAACGCCATCGAAGCAAAAAACGGTTGCAACATAACAAGAAAGTGTGCAAGCGGAGAAGGAATACACAACCCAACTATATATAGGGATGAACATAATTGTAAAAGGGTTGGTTGGTTGGTTGGTTCACCTGTTGGTTCATTAGTGCATGGGTTAGTCGATTGGGTTGATTTGAGTCAGGTTGGTCAGAGTCGCCCAGATTTTGGGATTAGCTGTGGATAATTGTTGTAAGTTGGAAGCAGACAAGTCTGAGTCTGTAATGAATTGGACCTATCAGTTGGAGAATTATAACTCTGTGGCATGGGTCTAGAGCCAAGAATCTGTACTTAGCCTTACTATGTAATTCTAAGTCTATAATGAGAGAAAGATCCTAGAGATAATGTGAAGCAAGACCAAATTTCAAAATATGTTGCATCTTTGTATGTTTACTTATGGATTACAGTGTTTCCTTATGGCTTATGAGTTCTATTTGATGGTTCAATGTTTAAATTCTTTCTCGAAACATAAGTAGGTTTGATTCTTTCATTTATATGTTTCAGATATGTTAATGTCTCTCGTGCAAGAACATGAATGAGTTTTGAATGCTCTATGGATCCTATTTAGTCTTCTCCCTACCCTTGCCTATCTATCTGTCTCAGCAACGCTTCGGGTAAGACTTCTTTTCTTCAGAGGAGATGAAAATGCTAGTGCTCTAGACTACACGGTACCTTTTGTTGGTAACCTGAGAAGGACCCTGGTTCGATCAAATTCACACCAACAGAGATGACTGTTTCAGAAAATTCAAAGTTTTACCCTTTGAACTTGACCTGCACAATTCTGGACTGGTACTTCTAGTACTTGATCTTGTTTCTTGGTTTTTTGGTACCGGTCAAAACTATGGTTTGAATATCTAGAGAATCTGGCCACTGGAAAAGTTTGCTCAAGATTCCAAAATATGCGCTAGGGAAGGGCACACTTTCCAAGATAGTTTTTGGTCAAAAATTCATCTTCAGTAAAAAGCCCTAATTTTCTTATACGACAACAATGACGTCTAGATACCTAGTGAAAGATGCTCTATTCGGTCAAGCTTTGATACCATGTTAAGTTTTTACTATTGATTTTAGATTATTTCCAATTTACTTGAGCATTCAATGCATTTCCAAAACAACAACATAAAGAGGATCACTAAAAGAAACACAATCACAAGGTACACACAATTTTATCCCGGGAAACCCTCATGGGGGAGAAAACGCGACAAAAAATTCCTCAATAATAGATTGCCAATACAATGCCAAGACTAAGACCAAAACACCAAAGATAAATCAAGACTGAGCATGTGCCTCTCTTCTCCTTCCTCTTGTAACTGCAACTTCCTTCAATATATGCGCACTAGATGAGTGAGTGTGAGAGTGTACAAGTGAGGCACCATTATCACATATAAATACTAGTTAAGGAGGCTCTAGGGTTATGTCTCTTCAATTAGTGGGGTCGACTTCTTCTAGAAGTGGTTAAAACCACTTTATAAACACTAGGGGTTGACTTTACTAATACCACCATACAAATATGGTTTGACCAATCCACAAAAGGGGATTTGATCTTATACAAGCCCCGACATGATCAATCGACAAAAGGGGATTTGATCTATAATATAATAACTCAAATGTAATTAGAATATTATTCGAAGTTACAATATTTCAAAAATGTAGAGTATATAACAACTTGCTCATATAATAACAAAGAAGTGTGGCTTCATAATATGCTTACATGATTGTTTGATCTTGAGTTAGAGGCGACTTGTATCTGGCGTGACAACCATAGTTGTGTGAAGTTGTCAAATAACCCAGTGTTTCATGACAAGTCCAAGCATATCGATATTAGGTACCATTATATTAGATATATGGTACATAAGGGAGCAATGAAGATCTAGTATGTCACTATAGATGAGTAGATAAAATATGTGTTGACCAAGCCTATGTTGAGAGTGAAGTTTGTGTACTTCAGAGACAAGCTTGGTGTGGTTTAGAAGGACTTCCCTAGTAAGAGGGAGTGATGAGTTACGGATGTGATTCGAGGGAAACACCATCAACATATGGCAGTAGAAACAAGTATTCATTCATGGGCACGTTATTGACTATGGTACCAGTGAACATGACCTCACACATGGTAAACAAATGTCGATCCTTTAGGGCTGGCGATTTTCCCATCTTTTCAAGATGGAGGGCCAGCTGGAGGGACAACCTGTGTGGTAAGAGGTGGTTCCTAGCCTTGGGCTAGATGGGTAGTGTGTGCGCACTACATCACCTAATCCTTGTGATTAGATGCCTGGTCACTATGGACCGGTTGCCTAGTGTGCCAACCAGAGATTACTAGTTCTTTATGAACTAGATGCTAGATTTTGTGTGAGCTGGAGAGTTACTAGTTCTTTATGAACTAGATGTCATATTTTGTGTGAGATGATGAGTTACTAGTTCTTTATGAACTAGATTCTCGATTCTGTGTGAGCTAGCAAGTTACTAGTTCTTTATGAACTAGATGTCAGATTCTATGTGAGTTGGCGAGTTACTAGTTCTGTATGAACTAGATGTCAGATTCTGTGTGAACTGACGAGTTACTAGTTCTATATGAACTAGTTTCTAGATTATGTGTGAGTTGTTGAGTTAAAGCTCCATGATGACATAGATATCGGAAGGATGACCAGACCCTGGATGCATGACGTGGTTACAAAAATTATTCAATATAGATTTGTGGAAAGTCAACAAGTCAATGGTCAAGTGTACAAAAGTGCAGAAATAGTCGTGACGATCATGCCATAAGAATACCTTCCTTGCTAAGAGGGAGTGTTGAAGTTTGAGTAGCTTTGGAAGATATTATTATTGTATTTAATTGTATTAGACCAAGTAAAAAACCTAAAGAATAATACCATGTTGTATTTGTAAATTTGTCCCTATTGTGCCTTTGTAAAAGTCAAATGTAAATTAGAAAGTGTAAAATATACAAGTTGGCCCTGACCTAATTCTGGGTGGCTCAACTTGTATTTATAAGAGGTTAGGCACCTCACTTTAAGAACACACAATACAAGTTCTCTCTCAAGAAAAAATTGCGCAAGTTTGAGGACGAGATGCAACTATAGAGTAAGGGTGTTCTGGTGAAGGGTTTTGTTTATCTGTTGGAGGACTATCTTGGTCTAGTGGTGTGTTGCTCTATTCTAGTTAGGATTTCTAGTTTATCTTCTATTTTTTTAGATCTCTCTTGGAGAGAGACGTTGTACTTGTTGACGAAACTATATTGAAGAATATTTTTTGGGTTTTCTCCCCCAAGAGGGTTTCCCAAGATAAATCTTGTGTATACTATGGATGAATTTCTTTCAGTGATATTGATGCATGCAATTATTGTTCTAATTGTTAAAAGTTAAAGAATATTGAATACACTTGATTGCTTAATAAAAAATTTAACAATTCTTCCTTCTTTGGTTCTTCTTGCTTCCTTTTCCTACTAATAAATATGAACAAATTTTCCATGCTTTTTCGTTGCTATTGCGACATATTTTCGTTGAACTTTCCATGAAAGTGGGTCTTTTTTTTTCATGGATCTTTTTTCGTCGCTATATCGATGAACCATAACTCATTGTGGAAATATCCACAAAATATGGCTGTCACGTGTCATTTGTTTGGTAAGCATTTGTTGCAACATGTTTTTTTTACAAACATTCATCTATATAGCGAAAAACTCCGTCTGTATAGTGACAAACATCCGTTTTTGTTGCCATGAGAATGCTATATTTTCTAGGATTGTTCGTCGATTTATAGATGAATATTCGTGGAAAAACACATGATTTTTTTTTGTTTCCACGAGAATGCTATATTTTCCACGATGTTTTGTCACTGTATAGATGAATTTTCGTGGAAAAACATAAATGGAATATTTTTTTTGGCCAAGAGAATGCTATATTTGCCACGATTTTTCATCGCTATAGAGACAAATGTTCATGGCAAAACTAAAATGGAAATATTTTGTTTCCACTAGAATGCTATATTTGCCACGATTTTTCATCGCTATGTAGATGAATGTTCGTGGGAAAAAATAAATGAAAAGTTTTTTTTGCCATGAAAATGTTATAGTTGCCATGATGTTGCATCGTTATATATACAAAACATTGTGGAAAAACAAAAATGAAAAGTTTTTTTTTCCACGAGAATGCTATAGTTGCCATGATTTTTCGTCCCTATATAGACGAATTTTCGTGGAAAAACACAAACATAATTTTTTTGTTGCCACGAGAATGCTATACTTGCCACGATTTTGCATCACTATATAGACAAATGTTTGTGGAAAAACACCGATGAAAAGTTTTTGTTGCCACAAGAATTCTATATTTTTCGTGATTGTTCATTGCTATATAGATGAATGTTCATGGAAAAACACAAATGAAAATTTTTTGTTGCCATGAAAATGCTATGTTTTCCATATTTGTTCGTTGCTATATAGACAAATGTTCGTGGAAAAACACAAATGAAAAGGTTTGGTTTCCATGAGAATGCTATATTTTCCACAATGTTTCATCGCTATAGAGACAAGGACTGTAGTTTTAAAAAAAATTTAAATTTTGCATACTGACATGAAATTACTCATGGCATTGGAGAGATTCAAATAAATTGGTGACATTCTACATGCTAGCCGCATGGAGGAGGTTGTATGATTGGAGAACCAATTATTTTGGATGAGGATAATTTGACATTAAAGAGGATGTAATTGAGCCCTATACATCATGAGGTGGCATGTATGCTTGCATGGAAGCATGGAGTTGACTTTGGGATGCATGCATCATGATAAAGTTCATGTAGAGGAAAAGGAACCAGTGGAGTACATGGCTTAGGAGGTGCATTGGTATTCTTGGAGGCTTGGAGGAGGATCATTGAAGTCCTTGGAAAATTGGAGGAGGACCATTGGTCACATCTCATGGAGTACCCTTGCATTGGATCCTTTCTTGTCTATGATATCACCTTGGAACTTGACATGTGTAACTTGTCTATGTATG
>ML816460.1:44367-55247 GCA_009831015.1 Picea engelmannii
GTACTCTTGTCTATGTACTTGTCTTCTTAGAGTGAGAAAATAGGGTTGATGAGGAAACTAGAAAAGTTATTATACCATACCAACAATAACGTTACCCCTATGATATCATTTTTTTCCTTTTACAACCATTGCATCAAAAAGCTAGAACTAAAAGAACCAAGCACAATGCATATAAGCTAGAAACCACACTAGGTAGGGACTACCAAAGGACCATAAGGAACATGCAATCAAATCATCCATCTAGAAAAACCAACATTTTACAAATTAATTACTTAAACACAAAAATACTTGTAACATGTATTTTTTAGAAGTCCAAGGCCGAGCCGATTGTGCTCTAGCTCACACTAGCAGTATCCAACCAGATTCCATGAACACATATTGAATAATAGAGGGGGGGAATTCACCAAGGTCATTTTCTCACCCAACCAATGCAATCACCCTCATAGGTGTTTCTCCCCTACCGGGGCTCAATTTCAATGTGAATTGGAACCACAAACTCATAATTTTCTCAAGAATCCCACCCAACTACTTATGAATAAGTCAATGAGCTTATAATTAATTCAAGATAGGTGTAGTGGAGAGGCTCTTATACTTGTAAAACCCCCATATCCCATGGGATTACTACATGAAATGGTATTACTACCACCTTCAGCTAGTGATTACAACCATGACAAAAATGGCACCACCCTCAAGAAAAGACCTTACTACCACATTGAACTAGTGATCACAACCATGAAAACAATGGTGTATTTGGAATTTGGGCCCAAAAAAATAGTACAAGGAGCCAATCACACTAATATTTAACACCCTTTCAAGTTGCAGGCACACTCCCAACCTATTAATCCACATAGACTAGATGCGATATAAACTTGTAATGGGTTAGTCCATACAAGGTACCGATGTATACATGCAATGTCATAATATTAATAAATCACATGAGGTATCTCGTTAACCAAGCATAAATAATAAGCCACATTAAATGGAAAAGGTACCCAATAAAGATTTACATCATGTTAAGTAATCCAATGTGCGCATACATCTTAACCATATCATAGGAAAGGTTCGCAATAAATCATAGTAAAGCATATGATCAATCATAGCAAGGATACCAATAAACATAATAAGATATTCAATCATATTGACATATCCAATCATAACACTTAATCATAACAAGATTTATAATCATACCAATAATCATAGCAAGGTATCCTCTCATAGAAATAATAATAACAAGGTATGTGATCATATTAGTAATCATGTGATCCAGGTGGATACTGGTGGCCACCCACCTTTTCCAACTGGCTCAAAACAATTTTCTAGCAATTTTGACAATTTACTATTTTTAGCAGTTTTAACTTTTGAGGGCATTTTGAGGGCCTAAATGAAGGTTTTTTGGGATTGAGCTTCTCAATGATAGCCTACAGCATGATTGAGCCACAAAAATGAATCTCCTCGATGATACATTTCCAATAAGCTATCATATGCCTAAAACAGAGATCGTATGCAAAAGTTACGACCCCAGGAAGTTGATGTACTACCTTACCCAAACGGGGCCCACATGACTTTTGGCGCTTCATCTCCTAGGGTTAGGTTTTTGGATGTCTATGGTTTTTGGCATTCCTACTTATTTTAAAAATGCCTTCACAGCTTCATTGTAATGATCTTCCTGCGAATGAGCATAGCCATCACATCTCTTCTCAGAGATAAGCTGCCACCATTCCAGTAAGCTTGTTTCCGCTACATTTTACAGTTTCAGCTTATTTCATTATTGAATAGAAAACCAATTTTACTATATCTTTGTTATTTTGTGTTAAGAACCTGTTAATAATCTATATTCATTTTGTTTTGCTGATAAAATCTAGATCAGTTTTATCAGAGCAGTCTGGTCCTTGTCGTCTTAATGCATGTCCCCAATGAGGTCAGAGTACAAAGAGTTGGGTCTTGAGCTTGTTTCTCTGGAGGAAAAAATCTCTCGCACGCCCAAGCGACCTATCATGGCAGGAGAAAAGAAAGATGACAGGACAAGAGATCCTTTCAATTTGTTGATTGAGGAATCCCTCATGCAACAAAGGAACGAGATGATGGATAGTTTCACACAAATCCTTCGACGACTACCAATAGGCGACACATCTTCTTTGAGCGGAGGCACCACCCCCTTCAAGGTACAAATAAACTTCAATATTCCTATATTTTAAGGTCATATAGACGCAGATGATATAGACAAGTGGTTGAATCTGCTAGAAGGGTATTTTTATGTCCATAACTTCTCGAATAGAGAAACGATTACTTTTGCGCTCCTCAAAGCCGTTCCCCATGTCAAAGATTGGTGGGAAACTTTCTGTGAGAAAAAGGAAACAGAGGAAACCTCATTATTTATAGTCACAACCAACTGGTATTCCTTCAGGGATGCTATTAAGGAACAATACTAACCTGTCAGAAGTTATGGCGACTTATATACCAAATGGACCACACTGCGGCAAGAAAGAGACCAAGCAGTGCCAGATTTCAAAAATATCTTCCATACCTTGCACACCAAGCTGGGTATCAAATATTCAGAGCGACATCTGGTGATCAAGTATTGTGGTGGTCTGCATAGATACATCTAGACCGGAATGGAATTTCTATACATCTCATCCTTGCGCACGGCCTACCGATATGCCGTCAAAATCGAGCAGAAGCTCAAATAAAAGACATGGCAATTTGGGCCTGGGAATCCCGCAAAACAAAAGCTAGGAAAGGGAGGCCCCAACCCACAGAACAAAGGACAGAGAAAATATGGATAGTATCAGGACAACCAGTCCAAGACGCAAGCAAAGAAGGACACTGGAAAGACAAAGAAAGATACCGGGAAGTGGTGCGACTTCCATAAGAGCCCTTGGCATAACACTGCTGATTGTCGCTCAAAGTAGTCGCTGGTGGACAAAGTAAAAGCCTCTAAATCAGATGCGGATTCTAACTCTGAGCTAGAGCCATAAAGGGGAAGAGAGATCATTGACGCGAAACCCAGTGCCATCGTTGCTACCACCAAGATCCAGCCTGGTGAACCAGACGAGCCAAAAGAAGGAGAGTGCCTCTTCCATTCACAGATGTGGGTAAAAGGCACCCCGCTGCACTTCATCGTTGATAGTGATATCTAGAAGAACCTCATCTCTGCAGAGGTCATCAAGAGGCTAGCCCTACCCACAACCCTACACCATTGGATGGCTCCGCCAAGGAAGCGATCTCCGCGTCAGCCAACAGTGTCGACTATCGTACATCATCAATCCCTTCAAAGACAATGTATTGTGTGATGTTCTTTTGGGCCAACCTTATTTATGGAAACTTCATGTTGTATATGAGTCTAGGACTCGTAGTGTTATTATTACTTTGAATAGGAAATTGTACAGGAGACTTGAGGCAGTCCCACCTAGTGCTATTTCCTTGATCTCTGCTAAGAAATGTAGGAAGGTCATCTCTCAAATGGGAAAGTTTGTCTTCTTCATGATTCACTCTCAGAATAAGCGAAAGATCACAGCCACATACAGGGTCTCTGCAACTGGCCTCTCCACAAAGCAGAAGTAAGTAGATAAGGTCGTGGAAGAATACTCATATATATTCTCCTCACCTACCGGGGTACCTCTACACTGCCAGGTCAAGAACCCCATCGATCTGACCCCCGACACACCCCTTCCCAATGGGAAAGTATATCGTCACTCTCTGTTAGAGAATACAGAGATCAAGCGAAAAAGCCAAGAACTTCTCCACAAGGGGCACATCCGTCCCATCTCATCACCTTGCGGGAGCCCAATTGTGCTGGTATAGAAGAAAGATGGAACCTAGCAACTCTGCATTGATTACCGGGCTCTGAATAAAATCACAGTCAGAAACCAGTACCTGATTCCCCAAATCGACGACCTCCTTGATCAAATCACGGGGGCCAAATACTTCAGTAAGATTGATCGGAAGTCTGGCTACCACTAGGTCCCGATAGAACATACAGATGTATGGAAGACTTCCTTCAAGTCAAAGGAAGGTCTTTTTGAATTGTTGGTCATGCCCTATGGTTTGACAAATTCTCTGGCCACTTTCATGAGGATGATGGATGATATCCTGCGACCATTCACCAATACTTTTTTAGCGATGTATCTGGATGACATTCTCACTTACAACAAGACTTGGGCCGAACACTTACAACATATTCAGAAGGTTTTGCACACCCTGCAACAGAAAAAGCTATACACCAACTTTGAAAAATTCTCCTTCGGCATGGACAGGGCCCATTACCTGGGATACATCATTGATCAACATGGCATACATGTGGATCCAAACAAGATCCAAGTCATCCATGACTGGCCAACCCCAACCACACTCAATGAGCTTCAAAGCTTATTGGACCTTGCCGATTTCTACCTCAGGTTTGTGTTGGGATTCTCCCATATTGCATGGGCCCTTAGCCAAATCACCAGGGGTGGTGGTAAGGTGAAATTTGTGTGGGCCTGGTCCCAACAACAAGAGTTCAATGATTTGAAGCAGTGCTTGTGCTCATCCCTAGTACTTTCACTACCAGACCTGCAACATCCCTTTGAGATCAAGATAGATGCTTCAGACTATGCTGTGGGTGCCGTTCTCACTCAGCACAGCCACCCTGTGGCCTATCATAGTGAGACACTATCCGATGTTGTCCATAAGTAACCTACTTACGACAAAGAAATGTACTCCATTATGCAAGCCTGCCAGCAGTGGAAACATTACATTCTTGGGAAGGAGACAATCATCCACACTGATCATAAGCCACTGTAGATCATGCAAAGACAAGGAAAATTGTAGAATGACCACCATCAAAAGTGGTCCACATACTTGCAACAATTCCACCTCAACATCAAGTATAAAACAAGAAGCACCAATCGCGTCACTGATTGCCTCAGCAGATCACTAGTCACAACACTCATCACAGTGCTATACTCTTGCGACCATGAGACCTCTGGATGGCCCCAACTCTATGAGATAGACCCAGACTTCACCACCACCTACCAAATGTTGGGTGAAAACATAGTATTCAATAATTTCTATCTTTAGGATGGGTTGTTGTGTCGTCTGGGCCATATCTGTGTTCCATCAAGAGAGCGAGCGAAGATGATCTGGGAAGCCCACTACAGTTGGGTGGCAGGACACTTCGGCATCGAAAATACAGTGGCGATGCTACATAAACATTTCTATTGGCCGAAACTCCGACAGGAGGTCAACAAGTATATTAGGTCTTGCACTGTCTGCGTTATTGCCAAACCGACCACTAAGAAACAGGGCCTATACACCCCTCTTCCTACTCTTGAAAGGCCATGGGAATCCATCTCAATGGACTACATGTCGGGCCTCCCATCCACCAAGTGGGGAAATGACTTTGTTTTTGTGGTTGTTGATCTCTTTTCTAAGATGGCGATTCTGGTTGCCTACAAGAAGAGCATCACAGCAGAGGCCACTGCCAAGCTATTCTTTGAATGAGTCTGAGTACATTTTGGACTCCCACAAACCATTGTCTCAGATAGGGACATTCGATTTCTCAGCACATTTTGGTCAAGCTTCTGGTCACTGCTGGACACCAAGCTAACCAAATCCACGACCTTCCACCCCCAGACAGATGGCCAAACTGAGGTCATAAATCGAATGATTGTGCATATCCTTCGCATGTATAATTCAAATCACCCTCACACATGGTATGAGAGTCTTCCCTATGTCCAACATAGCTACAACCGAGCCCTGCATAGTTCAACCACCCACAACCCCTTTCAGGTGGGGTTGGGATTCCAACCATTGGGTCCCATAGATGTTGCACTTACCCTTGCATTCACCTTGACCGACTTATCTCCTGTTCCAACTGAAGCTGAAAAAAACACTTGGTTCATTGAGCGGATCCATCACATCCACCAACAGGTTCAGGATATCCTACAAAAGTCCAATGACAAGTACAAACAACGCCATGATCAACATTGGGTGCCACATAAGTTTCAGGTGGGCCGAAAAGTTTGGTTGCACTTGCAGAAAGAATGCCTTACAGGAACCCATCGAAATATTTTCCCACTTAGTTATGGGCTGTACACCATCACCAAGGACATGGGGGATAATGCTTTTGAGCTCAACATTCCTCCTTTCCTTGGCATGCACCCAGTGTTCAATGTGGATCTCCTTCGCCCTTATTTCCCACCATTATTGGACACCTCAGACGTAGCAGAACAACTGACTCCAACAGAGCTCAACCCTGAATGCATACAATAGGAATAAAGTGATCATATTGTGGACACACAGATCAAGGGAACTCGACAGCAAAGGATCCAACTTTATCGAGTCGTCAAAGTAGGGCAACGCCTGCACCAAGGCAAGTGGCTCACCCGAGGCCAAATTCAACAGAAATTTCCTCATCTGATGGGGGAACTCAATGCAATGGAGACCATTTCTTCCTAAGGAGGGATTATTGATCTAGGTGGATATCGGTGGCCACCCACCTTTTCCAACTGGCTCAAAACAATTTTATGACAATTTTGGCAATTTACTATTTTTAACAGTTTTAACTTCTGGGGCCGTTTTGAGGGCCTAATTGAAGGTTTTTCACGATCAAGATTCTCAATGATATATTATAGAATGATTGATCCCCCAAAATGAATCTCCTTGACGATACCTTTCCAACAGGCTATCATATGCCTAAAATGGACATCGTATGCAAAAGTTACAACCCCGGGAAGTTGATGTACTAACTTACCCAAATGGGGCCCACATGACTTTTGGCGCTTCATCTCCTAGGGTTAGGTTTTTGGATGTATAGGGTTTTTTGAATTCCTGCTTATTTTAAAAAGGCCTTCAGAGCCTCATTGTAATGATATTCTTGTGAATGAGCGCAACTGTCACATCTCTTCTCAGAGATAAGCCACCACTAGGGATGATTTTAAGGATGGAAATTTATTTTAAAATGTAGAAACCTTTGCGAATATTAATAATCCTTCATATTCCAACTATAAATGTTTGGCAACTTTTTTGTAAAAATATTCAAATTTCTAAGGATTTTATATAGTTTGTATACAATTTTGGCGATTTTTAAGTTAAATTAATTTTATCCTATAGAATTTGAGCGAATCATTTTTAGAATAGCGAATCTTTTTTTGGGAAAAACCATGGAAAATTAGCCCATGAGCAAAATTTAGCCCCTAAAATCATCCCTGGCCACCACCATTCCAACAAGCTTGTTTCCACTACATTTTACAGTTTCAACTTATTTCATTATTGAATAGAAAACCAATTTTACTGTATCTCTGTTATTTTGTGTTAAACACATGTTAATAATTTGTATTCGTTTCGTTTTGCTCATAAAATCCAGATCATCATGATCATAGCAAGGTATATACCACATATATACTGTTAAAATTGGCAACATCGTCAATCATTCTCCAATGAGAGGCCATATGGGCCACCCTGAGGCTATCCAGGGAGATTTGGAGAATCAACAAGTCTTGTGAGGTATTGAAAAAATCCAGGGGGAATGTACAACCTCTGTGATTCAAACCAAAAGTCGGGATGAATGAGATGCTATATGATCTTGTGAGTCTAGCTAAGGAAAAGAAAAAAGTCAAGATGTAAGTCTAATGCAAAAGTTAGGGGGAATGTACAACCTTTGTGAGCATATACAATCTAGTGAAAAAGTTGGGGGGAATGTACAACCTCTGTGAGCATAGACATACTAGTGCAAAATTCAGGGGGAACATACAACCTATGTGATCTTAGTCAAGCCTTGTGAGACATGATCAAAAGTCAAGGCATCTAGCGAAATTCAGGTTGAACGCAAAATTCCTATGAGCTAGAAACAAACAATATTCCTTATATTGCAAATGATGTAAATGTATTGATCTAGTGCATTGGCATGTGTAACATTGTCCACCATGAAGTGAAATTCGAATTGCCAAGTTGAGATTCAAGTTGTTGTTAAACTCAAGTTGTAAAAGGTAAAGTTAAGAGTCAAGTTGAATGAGTTGTTAAACTCAAGTTATAAAAGGCCAAGTTGCATGCATGCATGACAAGTGGCATGCATCACATGCATGCATGACAAGTTGTATGCATGGAATTCATGCATAAAAAGTTGCATGCATAACATGCATGCATGTCAAGTGCATGATGAGATGGCATGCATGCATGTCCATTCATAGTTTGAGTTACATGGTGAGTTGACATGCCATGCATTGCAAAGTCACAAGGGTGAATTGTAATGCTAACTTGAGTCTCAATTCAAAGTTCTAATTTGAGTCTCATGTCCAGTTCTAAATTTGAATTGATTTAAGTTCAATTCTAATTTGAGTCACATATCCAGTTCTAAATTTGAGTTGAAGTGTTAAGTGGAGTTAGATTACACATGCAATCAAGTTACTATTCTGAGAACTCTCTTCCTCCTTCAATGCACCAAGACAATTGTTATGCAGTGTAATATTGACATAGGAGAGGTAACATAAGTGTCCAGCAAAAGGAAACGATAAGTTTCTCCATTACAATGTTGGTATATCAGTTAATAGAGAGGCAATATATTAGTTAATATAGAGGCAACATATCAGTCAATAAAGAGGAAACTTATCAGTCAATGAAGAGGCATCATATCAGTCAATACAGAGGAAGCATATCAATCAATAAAGAGGCAACATATTAGTCCAAAAATACATCGCAGGTACCCTCCTATCAATGTTGATATATATAAGTAGAAAAGGCATCAAAGGGGTCCTAGGGAAGCATGTGAATTCTTTCCATAGTGCTGGTATCTAATAGTAGAATAGGACAAAAAGGTACCTGTTGAGGGGTCCTAAATCCCTTTAACTCAACAAAAGGAACCAAACCCATCACAGAGGCCCAATTAGACTCTGCAACATTTGGTGGTGGAATGGTTCTCTAGATATTTCCATTCGACCAATTTATCAATGGGCTTTATGTAGTGATTGACATGATACCTTCTTATGAAAGTTCCTACTTCAATTTAAACATTCTCTTTTTGTCTTTTCTTTTATTAGATAGGTCTGATTAAAATATGTGTGATGGTATAAACCAGATGCTAAAAGGGGGGATCTTAACTATTGAAGAAGGTTGAGCTTGGGATAACCCTTGTGCTCAAGCATGCAGACAAATAAATTCACACCTTTGACAAGCCTAGTACTAATACATTAACTTGTTGGTATTTCAATTATTGACTGAGATACAATTATTGAAAGAAAACATACATGCAATAAAATGATGGCAAGAAAAATAGTTTCCTTAGCTCTAACATTAATCACACATTAACACAACAATTTGTTTTCATCATTAGAGACAAGAAATACAAAAAATATTGAAACAACTAACTTATCAATAGATTCAGAAACTCTTACTCATTACAACATCCATTCATGAAAGAAAGTTGGAATTAATTCCTCCTCACATCCAATCACACAATGCCTTTGATGAAAAACAAAAGTTTGTCTCCGGTCCTAAACAGGACTTCTCAATTCAGGTAGTTCGAAAATAGTTCTTAATTACAATTCCAAAAATGAGGGTCTTTACCAAAACCATCGACCCCTTGCTAAAAGGTCAATCCTCTTATTTATAATGAATCATTAACTAAAAATAGCTATTTCAAGTGTAATCTAAGTAAAACAAAATATCACCGCATGGCGCTTTCATATCCATGTTCTCTAAGAATCATCAAATAGTTTCATTGAAGTGGACGAATATTCTCATACTCCAATGAATCTTCTCATACTCCAACCACTTGAGGAAGAGTTCCTCGCATGTGTTGGCATACGGGAACCTGTGTTGATCCATCGGGGCTGAAAAAATGTTAATCCCTAATATTGGCTCATTACCCCTTAATTGGGGCATATTTGATTAGTAATGTTATTTTATTTATGTCAGCTTTAGGCCATTAGTTGTAATTATACCTCCTAGTCTCCTATATATACCAAGGAGACATTTTCATTTTGAATCATCTTGTACTTAAACATTTAGGTGGGGTAAAAGGAGGTTTCCCCCTCGAAGAGGCTTATTATCTGAAATTATCTCTTTTTCAAGGCATTGAGTACTTTTTCTGAGGTTTTTCTATGCTATATTGGTATTTGGTTCTTAACATATGGTATCAGAGCTCAAGGTCTTGGGGTTTCACTGCTACATATGAGACACCTTGGCGTTTTCTCTATAACTTTTTTTCTAAAATGTTTAAGAAGAAACGGCTTGGAGAATATTTATTAGATGGATCAAGGTATGTTGGGTTCAAAATTAAGCTCGGAATCATCCTGAAATGAGTCATTGCGGAATTTTCGCTATAAAAACGTTTCCGTAATGTTTCAGACCCTGAACTTAAGAGGCTATTTACAGAAATTAGTAAGGTATCTTTGGTAAAAATTTCAGCTTCTGGGTCATCTTAAATTTGTAGATACACCCTGTGTAAGATAGGGTATCTGACTAGTCCTATTGACTAGTCTCAAGAAGGTGTTCCAGGTAAAACAATAATAACTTATTCCTAGAGTATCCAAATTGAGTGGGACTAGTTTCATTGGATCGTGGACAGTCTGTAGTATTTCTGGTGCAAGTTTCAGAATTTTATATCAATTATTTTGTGCGGGGCACGCTATACAAGTGAGATCTTCTGGAAAGGAAAAAAATTGGCAAGTTGTGGGGAAGTTACCGTAAATTCCACTTGGCACATCCAATTTTGATCAGATCTGTGGAATTGCAGAGAAGAAATATCAGAGAACTACATAAAATAAAGTTTCATACCTAGAAGGGCTGAAACTTGGGAGATACAATAGAATAAATATTGTCTAGCAGAACCACCTCAAAATCAAGGTTCAAAAGTGATACTTGGCCAACATGCCACCAAAAAAGGGAACTTCTACACCAACTAAGCC
>ML816460.1:58780-74609 GCA_009831015.1 Picea engelmannii
TTATGGCACTTTATGGATACCACCCTCCTTCCATCACTTCTTCTCTAAAAGAAAAATCTAAGGTTCAAGCAGTGGAATATCACATCGAGAATCAACAACAAGTTCTCCAAATCTTAAAGGACAACTTGACCATGGCACAGAATTGCATGAAACAACAAGCAGATCAACATCGTAGTGAAAGACGTTTTGAAGTAGGGGATTGGGTGTTTTAAGACTACAACCATACAAACAGATGTCCCTCAAGAAAGCCAAGAAGGATAATAAATTATCACCAAAGTACTATGGCCCTTATAAGGTGTTGCAAAATATTGGTACTATGGCATACAAATTAGAGTTTCCTGCATCTTCATGAGTACACCCAGTTTTCCATGTTTCATGCTTAAAGAAGGGTATAGGCGACAATATCTCGGTTCAAACTTTATTGCCAGAAATTGATGAGGAAGGAAAAATCATATTGGAACCTGAAGCCATCACTGACACAAGAATTCGCCAGCTAAGGAATAGATCCATTTCAGAGTATATCATTAAATGGAGGAAACTACCGGCTGAAGATTCCACTTGGGAAGATGAGTCTTTTATATAGAAGCATCCATAGTTACTCAAGTGTTGCGGACAACACTTGTCTCAAGGGGAGGGGCATGTTAAGCCCTAATATTGTCTCATTACCCCTTGATTGGGGCATATTAGATTAGTAATGTTATTTTATTTATGTCAGCTTTAGGCCATTAGTTGTAATTATACCTCCTAGTCTCCTATATATACCAAGGAGACATTTTCATTTTGAATCATCTTGTACTTAAATATTTAAGTGGGGTAAAAGGAGGTTGCCCCCTCGAAGAGGCTTATTATCTGAAATTATCTCTTTTTCAAGGCGTTGAGTACTTTTTCTGAGGTTTTTCTATGCTATATTGGTATTTGGTTCTTAACAAAAAATCTCCTTTACTTCTACTTCCCATTCTTTGTACTTGACTATTTTAAAACTTTATCACTGCAGAAATGCTTGAGCCTTAATCAGATGCTCCATGAACTATTGTACTTGACCTGACACCATGCTCACCACCTTTTCTATCTTTGTTGCCCATGCCAAGTCTTGTTCTGCATCTTGATTGAATATGTCATGTAGGTCAACAAAGTCTTTGGGTGAGCCAAATTCTAGGAGGCTGATGCCTTTCATCTCCCGATTAATCTTTTCCCATATTTTTTCGCACTCAGCCCACTTCTCCTGAATCTCCTGCTGAGGTTCTTGGGCCATTTTTACCCAGTATTCAGCCACTTTCCTGATTCGATTGATGCTGCTATCCCTTAGCACCTGAATGTCATGCTCTTCGATGTCTCGTCCCTTTTGAACTGCACTGATGTAATCGATCCTTTCTACTGCTTGGTGAGATTTCTCATAGCACCTCTCCATGTCCTTGTGGGTCGCTAGCGCCATTAGGGTGTCTTCTTGGAAATCGGCTATACCTGCAGTGAAAAGGTGTTGGTCATTCGTGAATTTTTCATAGGCATCTTGGAAATCACTTTTCAAAAACAATGTGGCCTGTGTGGAGTCCTAATAGTATTTTTGCAAATGGCGTAGATGCTCCAACTCCTTTAGTGCAGTGGCCAACTCCTTTTCATCCCTTCTTGCTCTATCCAATGTGGCATCCGTAACGGCCATTCCTGCGCCGATAAGTTTGGATGTCTTGGCGTGTTCAGTGCTGACCAGCTTCTCCTCTGTCATGATGAGAATCGTGTGGGATACACTCTGGGTACTCCTCCTGGCTAATTCTATTGAAAATGTCCCCCTACTATGGGAGCATTACTTTGGATCCGGTGCTTGCTTCTATATCACCAAAGACTGGAGGTTCAACAAAGGCTTTCTTTGTTGGGGATTTTATGAATGGCTCTACCCTGAGAGTGTACTCCAACTGCCTCACAGTACTAGGAGAAGAACCTTCACCTATTTCAGCTTCCTTCAGCTTGGGTGCTCTCAACAAGGGTCTGGTGGTTGCATTTCTCGGTGGAATTTTACCTGCATCTATAACATAGTTAGAGATCATGTAATAAATCAGATTCATATATAAATCATGACCACTGAATTGAAAAACTTGAACACATACCTCTGTAGCTTGTTTAACCTAGTTTTTATAATCTAAGGATCAACACAGTCTCGATACACTTGCTTTTCTTCTTCAGATGCTCTGGAAGTTGATCTTGTGCGCATAATGAAATTGTTCAAAGCTGTTCTACAGATTTAAATAGGGATGAACTTACCTTGTCACATCAGTCATTCAATTCAGATTATGAGTGTAGTTCTATTCCAGATCTTCAAAGACATTTAAAATTAAATTCGATCGTAGTTTGACGACGTAGGCACGGGTTGTAACGTGCCCTATTAGTGATTTCAAATAATTGTTGTTCAATCAGTGCACGGGGTAGAAACATATGCAGGATGAAGCATTAACTAGTTTATTGAATGCTAGAATCCAATCGTATCTTGTGTCGAAAACATCCCATCGTTTTGCTAGTCCAACTAGTGAGTCGGGGGTTGGGGTTATGCTTTGAACACATTTTGTTGATATCTTCTTGCAAAATCTCCGATGTCGAATGATCTTTCCGTATAGAGCTGACGTTGCAAGGATGACTTGGAGGTGTGACTAGGACACAATAAATTCTCTCGAAAAAGTCCCGATGCCGAAAGTGTATCAGGGATCGGCGATTGACGGTTTCTTTAACACAAAAAAGTCATTTGTTTTAATCTTTTTAGATTTTCCCCAACCCTGAGCAGGCGCATCGTTCATCGAATATGGTTTATTTCTTTATGGATTTTGTCAATGTCTATTCCTCTCGTACTTTACTGACGCCGATGGGGATCAACTATCTCTTGAATTTTCATGGTGAATAACTTACGCAAACTAACCCCTCCTTCTACTGAAACCGATGATGCATCGACAATCAATGATTAGTGTAACCATGTGGCCACTTTACCTGCTTGAATTTTTCCGATTCCAAACACAAGCACACCAGTCGCAATGTTAAATACAGATTCTTAGTTAGGATGTCAAGTTATTTTAGACACAAGGTTTCATTTAACAAGTTTAAACAAACCTGACTTGGTTGATAAGAGTCATGAAAGCAAACAAAAAATAAACCATCCCCCAAAATGAAATCAGTTTAGACAGTAAAAGAAAACAAGTGGTACCCAAAAAGTGATAAAATTTCACAAGGCTTTTAGGGTGTGTTGAGTGCTCAACAAATGGAGATTTACTGGGCGAAAGCAAAATCTCTATTCCTTCCCTGGGCTTAGCTGATGCAGAAGATGGTTAAGAACCTAGCTGGTTTTGTTTTTATCAGAGTCTCTTCTATCCTTGCGTTTATAATTCCCTCGGTTTGTGAATCTGGGCCTGCCTATGGAGTTTCATCCTTTATTCCACCTTTATTCATTTTGACCATGACCCACGCCCCCTTTTGACAAGAGATGAGTAAGGCATTCACTGACACCAAGCCTTTTAGTTATCATCATTCATTTGATGCAGTGTCGCTCTGCTTCCAGCGAACGTCCATAGCCCTGAAGGAGTCACCCCAACGTCACAGAGATTGCTCCACTGCTAGCGAGAATCCATAGCCCCAGCAGAGTTATCTGCATACCCTCTCCTACTTCACACTCATTTGATATATTGATTTATTTTTGGCAGATATGCCCTGAGCGAGTGGGAGAGGAGGATGTTTGTTATCTGCAAGATGAGATGGTTAAGGTGGAATTCTTCCTAGCTCCGTCTTGAGGTACATGTGGTCCTTTCCAAATTTCCATCTTTCCATTTAGGTTTTACCATACCACCAGGCAGACACTTCATCATTTTCCAAGGTTGTTTATTCACAAATATTAGATACATAACTCTTTTAAGAAAAACACAGTTTTCTCAACGTTTCTTGTGTTGCATGTAAGCATGAGTCAGGAACAGAGTTTGCTACACCGTATTGATTAAGGTCAACCAATGCCTTGGAGAACACAACTTTATTGCACAAAAATACCACACACAAAAGAAAAACATAAATAAAGGACTCTGCAATCAACCTACCTAACACCTGCAAAATAGAAATCATGAAAAGACACGTATATATATATATATATATATATATATATATATATATATATATATATATATATATATATATATATATATATATATATTGATTTAATAGAAATATTGTTTTAGGGCTTGGCCATTCACTGGGAGGGTGTCGATTTCCCACCTCAGATTTTTCAACCGATACGTTCCTGCCCCATGTTTCTCGGCTACCTGGAAAGGTCTGAGCCATAGATTCTAAAACTTTGAATGTTTTACCTTCGGTTCATTTTCTCTATCCCATTTCAGGACTAAGTCTCCTACTTCAAAATTATTCTCTTTGGCCTTATGCTTGTCAAACCACCTTTTAACTATATGTTGATAAGTGACAAATTTTGATTTTTCTTTCTCCCTTTCTTCTTCCAGCATGATGAGGGTATCAATTATTTGTTGAATAACTAATGAGGGTTGTCCTCTAGATCCCTAAGCAAGCTAAAGAGATGGAAGATATATCCCATTCGAGAGAATGGATTCTTTTATGTATACCATAAAATATGGGGAGTTCCCTATAGCTTCCTTGGGTGTTACTCTATTGACCCATAGGGCATTATGAAGTGAACTATGCCAATTTCTCTGATTGCATGCAACTGTTTTCTTCAAGATCCTTACTAGGTTCTTATTGGTTGATTCTGCCACTCCATTCCCCCGTGGATAGTATTTTGTAGAGTATTTGATTATGATTCCTTTGTCTATAGAAAACTCTGTTAGTATGGTGGAATAAAAGTAAGCGGCATTACAAAAAACAAGAACATAAGGCATACCGAACCTTGTGATCAGTTGTTGTTCTATGAATTGGATTACCACCTTTTAATTTACGTGAGTCAGAGGGATGACCTCTTCCCATTTCATAACATAGTCCGTAGTAGTCAGTATGTATCTATGTTGTTTTGAAGAACTCAGAGTAATTTATCCTATGACATCTAACCCCCATTTCTTGAATGATATGGATATTTCCACTAGTTGGAGTGGGACAACTACTCTGTTTTCCCTCCCCGCACTTATTTGACAAGTTTTACAGTTTCTAGCATATGTATGAGCATCCCTAAATAGATTAGGCCAATAGTAGCCTTCTCTCAGTATCTTGTGAGCGGTGGTATTCCCTGCAAAGTGTCCACCTGCAGGACCATCATGGGGCTCCTTCAGAACCTTTTCTGCATCTTCATGTTCGAGACATCTCAAAAGTACCCCATCATAATTTACGCGGAAGAGAATCGAATTTATGAGGCGTTATTGTGTCGATTTTAGCTTGAAAGCTCTCCTTTCCTTAGGGTTTAGGTTTTCTGGGCACGTCCCGTGATGCAAGAGATAGGTTAGTTTTACATACCAAGACTCCTACCTCGGGGAGCATATAGAGCTTCACTACACCACAACTCCAATTCATTCTCCCACCTAGAGTCTTCATTTACTTGGTCTTGGGCTTCAACGACCAATTTACACAATCCATGTCCCTTAACCAGTTTGGCAGGTTTTATATCTAGATCAAATTCTTGGACAAATTCCATCCAATTTCCTCTTCTTTCCCCCATATCCTGTTGACTTAATAGGGATCAGACTACGGGATGAGGCACAATGAATTTGGTGTGATTTTTTAGGATGTAAGATCTGAAATGTTTTACTTCTTTGTATATCGCAGAAGCTTGTTTATCGATAGCGGGATAATTCAGTTCGACCCCTTGGAGATTAGTGCTCATAAATGAGACTGGGGCCTCATTTTTGTTGTCATCCTTTTGAGTCAATACTGCAACTAAATATTGGTCGGAAGCAAAAGTATAGAGGAAAAAATATTTTCTAAAGTCGAGACTTCACAACATTGAGCTTGAGATATTGCAGTCTTAATATTGCTGAAAGCATTTTTTCATTCGTCATCCCACTTAAATTCAACATCCTTCTGGATCATTTTTTGTAAGGGTTTGATAGTTTCAGCGAAATCGGGGGTGAAATTCCTCACAAAATTGATTTTCCCAAAGAAGGATTGTATAGACTTTTTGTTGTGGGGTAAGGGAAGCTGAGCTATGGCCTTAATTCATTTTGGGTCTATGTGAATTCCTGCTTGAGATATAATATGGCCTAGTAATTTCCCTTCCTCGACACCAAGGACAATTTTCTTAGGGTTTAAAGATATACCGTATTTTCTACAACTTTCAAAAATCCGGGTTAGATGTTGGATGTGGTCTTCTTTGTTCCTTGAATACACAGTTACGTCATCCAAATAAACTACTATACAATTGTTGATCAATCCCCAAAAAACTATGTCCATGGTCCTATGAAAGGTTTCCCCTACATTAATTAGCCCAAAGGGAATACATTTATAAGCAAAGGTTCCTCACTTGGTTCATAAGGTAGTTTTCAGTCGGTCTTCCTCTGAAACTAGAACTTGATTGTAACTCTAAAAGCCTTCTAATAGGGAGAAAATATCAGAACCACACATAGTCTGCAATAGTTGTTCCGTTGGTGGGACTGGGTATTTATCCTTTTCTGATGCTCTGTTGAGGTTTTTGAAATCCACACATAGGCGTATTTCCCTAGACTTTTTCCTGACAGGAACCAAATTTTCTACCCAGGCAGAGTGTCTAACTTGAAAAATAATTTTAGCATCTAGTAATTTCTTTATCTCTTGACACATGAAAGGTTCCAGAGATGGGTGGTACTTCTAGATATTTTGTTGGAAGGGTTTTACTCTAGATTTTAATGGGATTGTGTGTTGGATAATACTAGTGTCATAATTGTTCATATCTTGGTAGGACCACGCAAAAACATCTTGATATTCTTTGAAAATTTTGAGATAGGATATCCTTTCTTCTTTAGAAACTGTCTTGCCTAGATTTATATTTTTAGGGTTTTTTTGGGGTTCCTAGGTTTATAGTCTCGTACATGGGACACAAGCTCCCTGTCTTTGTGTTTGTTGACCCTTTAAATCTTTCCCTTAATTCAAAGAGGTTCTCCAAATTGGATACCCCTTTCAGTATCGTGTGAAACTTGGGTATGTTACTAGAGTGGTATGTTTCACATCTTTGTTCATGGGAATCTATTTCTACTAATTTCTCTTAGAATACTTCATCGTCAATAGCCAGATCTTTAAAATTTTCCTGATTGGTTAGGAAGTTTATAATCTATTCATCTCCTTCAAAGACCTTCCAATTATAAATATTGTTGGGCACTCATGGTTTGTAGAGAAGTTACATAGTGAACCTGGAGGCTTCATTGTCTTCTAAAGAGGATATCCTCGAGGCAGCAGTGGCCAAGGAATCAACAAGAGTATTCTTTGTTATGGGAATCACTGTTATATTGAAGACCTCAAAATGTTCTATCAACCCGTGAACTTCCTGTTGATAATTCCTCAGGTGGGGAAAGTTTCAATGTATAGTATTATTTACTTGCCTAACGATAATTTCAGAGTCCCCGAAATTTTTTAGTTCTTTAACGTTTAAGTCTATGGATTTCTTTATTCCTTGCACTAAATATTCATACTCGACAATATTATTAGTGCATTCAAATTCTAGTCTGTAGGACAAGAAATTTAGTTTCCCCTTCGGATCAATGAGGATACATCCCGCTCCCAACCCTTCTTGCGATTTAGACCCATCAAAGTACAGGGTCCAAACTTGTGAGTGAAAATCATCAACTTCTCCTTTCCTACTAACTTCCTT
Organism: Picea engelmannii; assembly: GCA_009831015.1. Taxonomy (NCBI): domain Eukaryota; kingdom Viridiplantae; phylum Streptophyta; class Pinopsida; order Pinales; family Pinaceae; genus Picea; species Picea engelmannii. The sequence goes on from ML816460.1 coordinate 66,534, forward strand.
CTCTCCACCTATTTTGTCTATGGTTTCCAACAGAGGTTCTTGACATAAGAGGGATTCTTCTGTGCTACCGATAGGTTTACTTGAAAATCCATTTTAGATTTTTGAGTAAGAGGTACATCACATGAGAGAGGGGAGAAATTGTCGAAATCAACATCGCATGAGTAGTTTCCTAGCACGGGGAAATATACTGACGAGGGTTCATTGAAGGATTCTAAATCGATGAAAATATGTTTGAGATACCTTTCCCTATCGATCCTAATCATGTTTGCGTGTCCCTTTAATGGAAACCATAGGTGAGCCTAGTCCGTGCTAAAATATCCATTCAACTTCTCAGACCAATCTCGACTAAGTAGAAGTCCATAAGCTTCTGGTATATCTACTACAATGATGTCAATTACTTGAACAAATTTTGGGTGTGTAGCCATTTTGATCATAACATCCTTGAGTTCTCCAATAACTTTTACTTGAGTTCTGTCTAGTTGTATAGTGTGTTTATCAATTTTGAGTGAGACTACGTTTAGTTTCTTGTAGATAGATAATGGCATAACATTATAGGATTCCCATGAGTCAACTAAACAATTATGGAGGTTTTTGTTGAATACTTCAAACGTTAAAAGGAACGGTGGGACAAAAGGATGTCCCTTTTTGTCTACAGAGAAAGCATTCACATTTGGTTTATTTTTTATATCTGTGGGAGCTGTATTTTCCCCTTTGTTAGTGCTTGTTATAGGGGTTTATACTGACTTCAAGGCTTGTAACAAAAAGTCCTTTTGCTGGGGAATTATACACATTTCCATGACCGATATATTTGCCTTCAATATTTTTAAATCATCTACTATGTTGTAGTCAAGCTTGGGTGATTCCTATGTGTTTATGTTTATGGGATTTATTTGGGGGGGAAAAGGTGCTTTTGGGTGATCGGTTGTTTGTTTTCCTGTCGAGGTTTGGGAAATGGTAAGTTCATCTGAGACCGACTGATCCCTACTTCGCGTTTGAATAGCCAAAACCTCATCGGGTGGTTCTTGAACCTCAAATAAATCATCGGAAGGCATTGACAAGTCAGGATCCCACAACAACATGGTTGTTTCTTCCGGTGGGTCAACTTCTTATTGGTCAGAAATATTCACCGTTGAGCCGCTTGATTGTTTAGTAAGGGAAACTTCATCTAGGAACTGATTGGCCATCAAATTCATGGCATGCACCCATTGTGGATAGTCCCTTTCAGAAAGTTTCTCTTAATGATAGGTATAAAAAGAGTCGGATCCTACATTGCCCAGGTCGATGTTTAAGTTGGATGGGAGCGGTTCAATTTATTTGAACAATGGGTTTCTCTTAAAAAAGGGTTTATAAGGCCTTTGGCCTTGGTTTCCTTCCCCTGCACTTCTTTTCATGTCTATGATTTCATTTGACAACTTCTTTATCATCCGTTGTAGGTATTCTATATCTCCACTTCCCTTTTCGAGACCTTGTTATGTTTGTTTCCCTGGGGGTTTAGTCAACAAGAGTCCTCTCTTGGGTGAAGGTTGAGAATCCTTCTTAACTAGTGAGACCTAGCCCTCTTTACATCCCTTCATTTAGAATTCAATTGTTTTTGCTTCCTCAAAATTTTTACCTAGGGTATGCTTGGAAGCCCTTTTTACAAACATGGAAATAGAAGTAGGGAGAGCATTAGTATATACCTCAATTTGCAACTCTTGAGTGGGTTTAGCTTCAGGTTGAAATTTGTTCAGGATAGTGGTAAATCGTTGATTGAAGTATTTAACCTTTTCTTTTGAACTCATGGTGGTGGCGAACAATTCATCCATTAAATATCATGTAGTGGTTTCTTCTGCAAATTTGTTTAAAAAATCTTTTTGAAACTTCGTCCAACTAGTTATGGACCCTACAGGAAAGTTAAAATACCGGGTAGAGGCTAAATTCTCAAAGGTATAGGGAAAAATCCTGCATACTACTTCTTCATGTTGGACATTCATCAGTCTAATAACTAGTATGAACTTATTAATATGGTTTTCAGGCAATCCTGAGGTTTCAGGGTCAAATTTTGGGAGTAAATTTTCTAGATGTCAAGGGAGGTTATGTACCCGTCTGGGGATTTCCAAAGCATCTATGGCCAACCAAGGTTGATTTTTTTGAGGTGGGTTTCCCCTTTATTCATTATGATCATTTTTATCCTCCATGTCATCTAACTCCGAACCTGAGCGATCTGAGTTAAACCCTTCCTCGTCAGATTCAAAATCGTCGGGTTCAGAGTAGTTACCAACTGGTGTTTTGGGGATCAAATTAAGGGGATGTTCGATCTCAGTGAGGGAGAAATCTATCAAGTCTTCTACTATGTGAACAAAAACCTAGTCGGGGGTGTCGACCATTGGTCTGCTTACTTGTTTCCTACGAGGAAGTAATGAAACTAAGGGTAATGATCCAATTTGTCGGGCGTAAGCTCTTGTGATTCTTCTGAACTGGTTCAACTCCTTGTGGGGAAGAGCATAAGGTATTTCAGGGAATAGATGTTCTTCCTCTTGATGGGGTGAGTTACTCTTTTCAAGAGTACTTAGTGTATGTGGGTTGTCTTGAGAATGACTAACCATGCATGTGGGCTGTTTTGAATCTATAGGTTGTGTGAAATATTATATCAGAAATATTATCAACCATTCATTCAATGACCCTCCTTCTATCGCCAATTCCGTTGATGGGTCCTAAATCCATTTAACTAAACAACATGAACCAAACCTTCCACGAAGGCTCAATTAGACTCTGCAACGTTTGGTGGTGTAATGGTTCTCCATATCTTTCGATTCGACCAATTTATCGATGGGATTTATGTAGTGATTGACATGATACCTTCTTATGAAAGTTCCTCCTTCACTTTAAACGTTCTCTTTTTGTATTTTCTTTTATTAGATAGGTCTGATTAAAATATGTGTGCTGGTATAACCAGCTGGTAAAAGGGGGGATCTTAACTACTGAAGAAGGATGAGCTTGGGATAACCCTTGTGCTCAAGCATGCAGACAAAGATATTCACACATATGAAAATCCTAGTACTAATACATTAACTTGTTGATATTTCAATTATTGACTGAGATAAAATTATCGAAAGAAAAATACATGCAGTAAAATGACGGAAAGAAAAATAGTTTCCTTAGCTCTAACATTAATCACACATTAACACACCGATTTGGTTTCATCATTAGAGACAAGAAATACAAAAAATATTGAAACAACCAACTTATCAATAGATTTAGAAACTCTTACTCATTACATCATCCATTCATGAAATAAATTTGGAAGTAATTCCTCCTCACATCCAATCACACAACACCTTTGATGAAAAACAAAAGTTTGTATCAGGTCCTAAACACGACTTCTTAATTAAGGTAGTTCGGAAATATTTCTTTACAATTCCAAAAATGAGGGTCTTTGCCAAAACTATCAACCCCTTGCTAAAAGGTCAATCCTCTTATTTATAATGAATCATTAACTAAAAATAGATATTGCAAGTGTAAGCTAAGTAAAAATAAATAAATATTGCCACATGGCGCTTTCATATCCCTATTCTCTAAGAATCATCAAATAGTTTCACTGAAGTGGATGACTCTTCTCATACTTCAACCACTTGACGAAGAGTTCCTCACATGTGTTGGCATACATGAACCTATGATGATCCATCGAGGCTGAAAGAATCTCCTTTAGTTCTACTGCTCATGCTCTGTACTTGACTATTTTAATACTTAACCACTGTATAACTGCTTGATCCTTAATCAGATGCTCCATGAACTGTTGTACTTGACCTTGTGTCATGCTTTCCACCTTTGCTATCTCTGTTGTCCATGCCGAGTCTTGTTCTACATGTTTCTTGACTATGTCATGAAGGTCAACAAAGTCTTCGGGTGAGCCGAATTATGGGAGGACGATGTATTTCATATCCCGATTAATATTTTCCCATATTTTTTCGCACTTGGCCCACTTCTCATGAATCTCTCGCTGAGGTTCTTGGGGAATTTTTACCCATCATTCGATCGCTTTCCTGATCCGATCGATGTTGTTATCCCTTAGCACCTAAATTTTGTGCTCTTCGACAACTTGACCCTTTTGAAACATGTTGATGTAGTCGATCCTTTCTACCGCTTGGTGATATGTCTCATACCACCTTTCCATGTCCTTGCAGGTCTCTAGCGCCATCAGGGTGTCTTCTTGGAAATCGCCTATACCTGGAGTGAGAAGGTGTCTTTCATTTTTGAATTTGGAATAGGCATCTTGGAGCTCACTTCTCAAAGACACCATGGCCTATGTGGAGTCCTGGTAGTATTTTTCCAAATGGCGTATATGCTCCAACTCTTTAAGTGCAACAACCAACTCCTTTTCATCCCTTCTTTCTCTATCCAATGTGGCATCCATAATGGTCATTGTTGCGCCGATAAGTTCATATTTCTTGGAGTGTTCAGTACTGAGAAAATTCTCCTGTCATGATGCGAATCGTTTGGGATACACTCTGGGTACTCCTCTCGAATGATTCTATTGAAAATGCCCCCCCACTGTGGGAGCATTACTTTGGATTTGGTGCTTGCTTTTGTATCACCGAAGACCGTAGGTTGGACACAAAATTTCTTTGTTGGGGTTTTTATGACCGTCTCTGCCCTGGGAGTGTACTCCAACTGCCTCGCAGTACCAAGAGAAGAACCTTCACATGTTTCATCTTCCTTCAGCTTGGGTGCTCTCGGCGAGCGTTTGGTGGTTGGATTTCTCGGCGACATTTAAATTTCAGCTAGAACATAGTTAGAGATCGTGTAAGAAATCATATGCATATATAAATCACGACCGCTGAATTGAAAAACTTGAACACATACCTCTGCAACTTGTTTAACATGGTTTTGATAATCTGAGGATCAACACAATCACGAGACACTTTCTTTGCTTCTTTGAATGCTCTGGAATTTTATCTTGTGCGTAGAATGAAATCGTTCAAATCAGTTCTATAGATTTAAACAGGGATGAACTTACCTTGTTGCATCAGTCGTTCAATTCGGGTTATGAGTGTAGTTCTATTAAATCTACAACCATATCTTCAAAGACATTTAAAATTAAATTTGATCATAGGTTTATGGCATGGGCACAGGTTGTAACGTGGCCTATCAGTGATTTAAAATCATTGTTGTTCAATCAATGCACGGGGTAGAAACATATGAAGGATGAAGCATTAACTAGTTTATTGAATGCTAGAATTTGATCATATCTTGTGTCGAAAACATCCCATTGTTTCGATAGTCCAGCTAGTGAGTCAGGGGTCGAGGTTCTACTTTGAACACTTTTCGTTGATATCTTCTTGCAAAAGCTTCGATATCGAATGATATTTCCGTACATATCTGACGTGGCAAGGCTAAATTGGAGGTGTGACTAGGACACAAGAAACTTTAAGACGACTCAAGATGAAACTAGGTTGTACGACACCCTTACGTGATAAAGACATGTGGCACTCGAGAACGACAACTTCATTTACTCTTATTAATCGGAATCAAGACTTTCCTTAATCTACAAGTTATAAAACCCGATCCTATCTTGCCAATGTAAAAAAGTATCAAGGATCGACGATCGACGATAAACCTACCCAAGTTCTCCCGGATCGACTCTCTCGAAAAAGTCCCGATGCCGAAAGTGAATCGAGGATCGACAATCAACGGTTTCTTTAACGCATAAAAAATCGATGGTTTTAATCTTTTTAGATTTTCCCCGACCCTGAGCAGGTGCACTGGTCATCGACTATCAATGATTTCTTTATGGATCTTGTCAATGTTTATTCTTCCCGTACTTTGCCGATGCCGATGGGGATCGAATATCTCCTTATTTTTCATGGAGAATAACTTATGACAATTTACCTCACCTTCTACTAAAACTAATGATACATCGACGACGACGATTAGTGTAACCATGTGGTCACTTTACTTGCTTGAATTTTTCCGATGCCAAACACAAGTGCGCCAGTCGCAATGTTAACTGCAGATTCTTAGTTAGTATGTCAAGTTCTTTTATACACAATGTTTCATTTAACAAGTTCAAAAAAACCCGACTTGGTTGATAAGAGTCATGAAAGAAAACAAAAAATAAACCATCCCCCAAAATGAACTCAATTTAGACAATAAAAGAAAACAAGTGGTACCCAAAAAGTGATAAAATTTCACAAGGTTGTTAGGGTTTGTTGAGTGCTCAACATTACCTTTGCTTTTTCAGGTTTGTCAGTGAAATTTAAAGTCATATTGGCAAGCTCTTTAAGAGAAAAATTTCATGGTGGATATTTTGTAAGTGGTTATACACTATCTTTGCAATAAAGGAAGTTTGTTTTCTAGGGTTTTTCTCCATGTATAGGGTTTCCCCAAGGTACATGTGGTGTTAATATGTATACTGGTAATTCTATATGGTTGTTGCTGTTCTGATTTGATTATGGATTGTTAAGCTAAATTCAAATTACAGTGAGAATTTAAAAGTAAACCTACAACTAAGTAATCGAGATCAATATTTTAACATATACATCTTCAATAATAACATGAAACTAATCAATGTCAAGGTGTCCAACACAGGTGCATACATATCATTAAATATATCTTTAATAGGGAATCCACTTATGTATTCATCATATGAGGGTGAATCACGTAATAATAGGAAAAATAATATTAATATGCAACATTATCATTGATATCCATAGCATTGAAACATCAATAAGTATCCTGAACAATAAATATATATGTAATATTAACCATACAACTAAGGGGATATTAATCATCATCTAATAGTTACTAATGCTTCATAGCCAATATCAAGAATATTTCATTCTTTCATTAAGAAATGTTAGTATTCATCATAGTATGGGAAATCACATAGGTGTCTAGGTTCATCATACTCAATTATTAGTGGAGCTAAGCATTAAGGGGTGTTGAGTATAGAACGCCATCATCATCCATCAAGGACATATACATTCATCAAGTCATACATCTATCATGTGGTAAGTAAATTTCTAACTAGGAATCATCCCGAAATAAGAGTCCAACTAATACTATAAAACACCAAATGATCTAATGTAAAAGATGTTAAACTTGGCAACATCGATAGTCATTCTCCAATGGGAGGACATATGGGCCACCCTGAGGCTAGCTAGGGATATTTGGAGAATCAAGTAGTATTGTGAGGTATTGACAAATTCCATGGGGAACACACAACCTTTGCGAGTCAAAGAAAAAGTCAGGATTAACGAGATGCTACATGATCTTGTGAGTCAAGCCAAGGAAAAGGTAGAAGCCTTGTAAGTCTAATACAAAATTCAAGATGTAAGTCTAATGTAAAAGTCAGGGGAACATACAACCTTTATGAGCATAGACAGTCTAGTGCAAAAGTAAGGGGAACGTACAAAATCTGTGAGCATAGACATGCCAGTACAAAATTCAGTGGGAACTTACAACCTCTGTGAGCCTAGTCAAGCCTTGTGAGCCATGAGAAAAAGTCAAGGTATTTATAAAAAGTTACGTTGAACATAAAATTCCTATGAGCTAGAAACAAATAATCTTCCTGATATTGAAAATGATGTAAATGTATTGATCTAGTGCATTGGCACATGTAACGCCATCCACCATGAAGAAATTTGAATTGCCATGTAAATAGTTGAGTTGAATGTCAAGCTTGAGTTGTAAAAGTCAAAATTGCATGTATAGGTCAAATTCAAAGTTGTCAAGTTTTTGTTGCATGTCACATGTTGGATGTTGTATGCTTGCATGTTGCATGCTGCATGCATGACATGTGCATGCTAAGTTAGTTTGCATGCTTTGACAAGTCACAAGGGCGAGTTGTATTCTGAACTGAAGTGTAAAGTTAAGTTCTAAATTTGAACTCAAGCGTAAAGCTAAGTTATAACAAGCATGCATTCAAGCTTATAATTCAAGCCCTCTCTCCTCTACCTCTCCACTCCTTTATAAGAAAGAGGTCGACCCTCTTTCTACACACAGGTTATGGCAGCGTGAGGGTGAAAGGAAGAAAGTGTTTTATTAGTTCTAGTATATATCTCCGTTGGAAGGATGCATATATATTTGTGTTGTTGG
>ML816460.1:77665-87683 GCA_009831015.1 Picea engelmannii
TTTATTATTTAAATAATTTATTTTGTATCCACTTTGAATTATAGTACACTCATAACTTCACTTTATTATTTAAATAATTTCTTCTTTGCAACCACTTTTACTACTTTGACCTTTTGGGGCTTCTAGATGACTCATGAGGGTTCTCCAACTTCACATGGCCATAACTCTCTAACCGTGATGAGTTATGTGACGTTCCACATACCACCGGAAATGACATGACATGTAATGTCCATCTAGCATAGTATTACCTGCAAATATATAAAAACTCATACCATTATCCATGAAACAAACTTGGGTCCATTACCCAAACCTTTGTGCTACTGGAATTTGCTATCAAACTTTCTTCAAGGGTTGGCATCAATGACAACAACCCCAATTAATCAACATGTGTTATTTAGTTTAAGGATGTTAGGAGAGGAAACATATCAGTCCAATAAGGAGGCTTCTATAACAATCCATATAGGCAACGCATATCAGTCCATAAGAGGCTGCTATAACAATCAATATAGGTAACAAATACCAGTACATAGGAGTTTTCTATATCAGTCCACAACATGGTACAATATTAGTCCATTTTTAGGGATATGTATTAGTCCAATAAAAGTCAGTAGTATCAGTCCATTAAAGGGAAACATATTATTGCAAGAAGGCAACCAGTTACACCTTCAATGCTGGTCTATAACAAGAGCTTATAACAACATAGTATATCAGTAGTCTACAATCAAGTTAGAGTCATTGGAAAGCTATTTAAAAGAAACATTTTCATGGTGTATATTTGTAAGTGATCATACATTATTAATGCAATAAAAGAAGATTGTTTGCTGGGGTTTTTCTCCCTATACAGGGTTTCCCCAGGGTATATGTGTTGTTGATGTGCATGCTTATGGATCTACATGGTTATTTCTATTATATTATGATTCTGCATTGTTAAAATGTATCAAAGATGGAGTCAAAGTGTTGAAGAATTTAAATAATTAATCCTCATAAGAAATCAAGCTATAATTTAACAAAAGACTATAAAAAACATGCAACTGTAAAATAGGCACCCAATTATCTTACTAATAGAATAAAACCAATGGGCCAACTAGACTATAAAAAACACATCAAAACCCTTACCTTATAAATTTCCTTTCGCCAGGTCCATCTGCCCATACATCTTTATAAGAGTTTTCCACGAGTTGCATTTCCATCGCTAAGACCTGCAGAAATCATCAAAGACAATTTTTTTATATGAGTAAATAATATATAAGCAAATAAAAAGGCATTTAAACATGTAAAAGACTCTAGAAATACTAAAGTGGAATGCCTTAATGAGCTTCTCTTTGTTTAGAGAATAGGTTATTCTCTACTGAATAGGGCCAACCACGTGAAGGTGGAAGCTCATATGGCCCCTCCCCCCCCCTCACATCGCTCTCAATTACCCATACCCAATAAATGATTTCTTTTACATAGAAAACATATAAACATTCATGCATAAGTAGGAAAGTCATCAAGACATATAAACATAAATGATTTCTTTTACATAGAAAACATATAAATATTCATGCATAAGTAGGAAAGTCATCAAGACATATAAACATATAAACATTCATGCATAAGGAGACAATTCATATAAACATTCATTCATATTAATAATGATAGTCATCAAAATACAAGTCATAAATTTATACAATCAATTATTTTTATTTTTATTTTTTCTAATAAAACCCACGAGTGGGATATCATCATCCTCATCTGGCAATTTATTTCTTATGCCTTGTCCTAGTTGTGTTGATTGTGTTTTCATGCCCTCACATACCATACTTCTGGTATGTCGATGAGCATGGCGTGGAGGCAACAACAAATGGGCGTCAACTGCAACAATGAAAACGATCATATTGATATGCTAAAATATTATTGAAATAACTATTTCATTATTTCGAATAACATTACAATATTTCTCTTTACTTGTCTGTCTAGCCATGACAACTGGTGTGTTCATTGTTTGCATCGTTAGTTCCTCTTTCATTTCACCCTCATGAGCTACATGCCCTTCCATTGAAAGAAGAAACTTTATAAGTACACGTCAACAAATAAACATCTATAATCATAATATATACTTCTATTTCTAAAGCATACATAGCCTAATGGATAGTATTCTCCCCAATATTATGCAACAGATGCTCCCCACTATCAATTGGTAGTTGTTGAGTACTGATACCCTCACTGCTTCGATTTCTTTCCTTCTTAAAACAAACATAAACATTTATTTATTGGTGAAATAATCAATCATGAATAGAGTTTACAAGTATACTACAATGATGGCCTTAATGATTTTATTTACCTACATTTGCATAATTGGGGAGACTGGTGTCTTCCCCAATATTTTTCAGTATTCAACCGCACTTTTAAAACCAAAATTGAAACCAAGATTTAGTTCTTCCTCGATGGAAGCGGATTTGAACGTATTTACCTGCAATGCATAACATCATTAAAATTGCTTGTAATAAAACAATTATTTGTTTGCTATTGTTAAATAAATATTCACCACAATTAGTCATTTAATTCTTACGATTCATGCTCTTATTTTTCTGTAGCCACCCTGGCCTAGTTTATGTTGCATGTGATTTTCCATTCTATCCTTTGTTGCTTTGGAGGTGTCAAGAAGCCTATGAAAATTTTGAAATATGTTGGATGTCATAATTGTTATTTAAAACAAAAAAAAAAAATTGAGCATATTTCACTAAAAATATGTCGTACCTTGCTTTACCAGGTCATGGTTCTTTTCCTTGTATTTTTAGCAAATTATCCTTTGCATCCTTTATCAGTGCCTTCCGCTCTTTCTCCCAAACCATGGGAAGGTGCTCATACTTGAGGTTTTATTCCAATCTTTTCCTATATTGGGCCCTGGTATATTTTAAACTCTTGCCAGCTAAATGGGTGAGCACTTTTTTGTTGAATGTGTTTTCAAACAAGTTTACCATATGGCTTATCAATTCATCTTTCAAATTTATATCTTTTCCATTCCACCTTGTGCGAATGGTGGGGCAAAAAATCTCCAATGCCTTGTCATTCAAGTTCCTATAGAATACATTATTACATGCAACAATGTTATGATCATTAATTTAAAATAATTTCGACATATGTGCTTTTCAATTACATGATAAAAATCAATCAATTAATTAATAAATACCTGCAACCTTTTGTATCTTTATTGGAACACAACCATCATCCACTAGAATGTGTCATCTAGTGATCTCATCCTGCTCTAGGATAAGCTTCCTCGCAATCGACACTAGGTTCATCTCCAACATCATGTGGAGTCCCAATGTTTGTATGGCCTTGCTCGAGCATGCCATGCTACTCAAAAGAAATATGATCATCATTTGATTTGAGGACAACCTCGAGTGAGTAAAAAATCCTCACTGGTATGCTATGTCAACATTATGGCCGCACTAAAGCATCACTACTACCAATAACGGTCTCTATAGGTTGTTCACTCTCGGGTTTTAAAAACTCCTACAAAAGGAATACTTGACTTTATCAGATCATATAAAAAAATATAAAACTAAAAATCATAAATGAATATATGTCATAGCTGATAAAATTATGTAAAGATGACACTTACCCCATAAGAATGTATTTGAGCTTTCAACTCATTAATTCTTGTGTTGATCTCCTCTGGCATAGGTCTTATGCTAATCAAACCAAGTAATTCTATGTTTTCCCTTTTCAGGGCCTTCCTAACAGTTTCCATTGGGTTTGTCGAATAAAATATTTCTTCCTCAAACACCTCATCATCCACATCGAGTGTGGAATACAAACATCAAACAATAAAATTAAGGAAATTAATTTTAACATTAAATAAATTTAGTTATTGTAATCATATTTAGTTACCATTAACATTTACCTTATGCGACACAACAAGCGACTTTCCACGGTCATCCTAGATGGATGTATCTGCAGGTGACTTCCACGGTCACCCCTGACAGATGTAGCTACAAGTGACTTTCCACGGTCACTCTGGATGGATGTAGCTGCAGGTGACTTCCACGGTCACCCTTGACAGATGTAGCTACAAGTGACTTTCCACGGTCACCCTAACACATTAAATCAATCAATAAAATTTATGAAAATAATTGTAACATTAAAAAAAATTATATATTGTAATCATATTAAAAACTATTATATAATAAAAAAAAATGTTCTTACATTGAAGTTTACCTGTTCGAACCTACCTCCAGACTGTGCAAGCATCCATGCATGATCAGTCTGCCACAATAAAAGAAGAAAGACAATTAATGCAAATGGTTCAGTTAAATGGTATATAATATAATTAATGAAAAAATAATAATAATAAGAGTGATTGGTCAAAGGTTTAGTTAAATGGTATATAAGATATTTACCCCCAAAGTAGCAACCCCTCCATCTACTTGATTCAAATTGTAATTGATCAACAACTCTTCACCTGCAACTATTGATTTTGTTGCACATACAAATATATGATTTCCTTCACGCCCCTCAAATATGGAATTTGGTTGCTTAGTTGTTGTCATTGGTTGTGTACTATTTATAAATCCCACAATGTTTCCAAAAGCTTTTGTCCTTCCATCAATATACATAGTCTCCCCTTTCTTTTTATTGTTGTATACTAGTTGTATATAATTTGCAGCAACTCCGTATCTATGCATACTTCACGTATATTGAACCAACATCAAATAATGATTGTATTTGTAGCATGGTCTGACATACTCCATCAATTCAATTACAGTGCCATATTTGACCTTTATTCCATCCATGGAAAATAGCCCCAATCCATGTATGGATGATGGATTAATGTGATACATCCTCCCATTGATGAAGAAATCAATGTCCAATTGAGGTAGCTCCTTAGGTACCCATCGTTGCACTAGATGTCTATACCTCAAGGGAAACTCATTTTCACCTATGCTCTAATCTTCATAATCACATGACCCTCCTTTGGCAATAAAAAATTTCACGTGTCTACGAAATCTTCTCCTTACCTTTTCAGCTCGAATTGATCTAGAACTGTTAGATCTAGTACAATATGTCTCACTTTCAACCTCTCCTAGTATATCTTGATCCTCAGTCGAGGAAGATAGATATGACAGGTACCTATTTGGTGGTACCTACACTCAATAAAATGAGAAGATAAGTTAGTGAGATAAGTATTTTGGAAGAGATGATGATTTTTTACCTGAAAGTCATGAAATGTGATCTGCATTCAACAAGCATGGTTTAATTAGAATGTAAGGACTTTTGAGATTGATGTCATGTTATTTTATGTCATTAATCATGATTTAAATTTCTCATTATTTCTCATAGATATATTTTCTCTAGATTTAGATGTTATGTTTGAGAATACTTTAGAGATGTGAAACCAGATTTGCACAAAGCCATTTCTTCATGGTAATGAATTCACATTGGAGAATCTTGATCTCAGGTCGAGAGTAATTGCAAAGAATTTCACTTTTCTTATTTTGTAATGAAGATTTATCTTGGTAAGACAAATGAGTTTCCATAGGCCTACCATTTATGGATCATAATGGTTTGAGAGTGGTTGAATCAATGACATTGAAGAAGTTGCCAACACTTTGAGGAGAAGGTAGACCCAACATGGGTAAAGCATTGAAAAGAGAAAGGTTGGAAGACATAAGGGCCATTAATGTTCATATCTAAGAGGATAATTGACACTTGAAGGAGAAAATACATAAGTTTGACAAGGGGATAACATACCCGAAAGATGTCCTTGAGGATATACTTGGAAATGGTTTCCTCTGTTAAAGGAATCGCTAGCCAAACACCAAGAATATCTCACCACTATCATGGAAGGTTGGAACAAGATAAGATAATTTTATTAATGTCCAAGAAATGAATACAAAAGTAGGTCAATGGGACTAAAATATTCGTCCAGTGGGAGTGCAATGTGGGAGTGCAAAGGAAACTCTTAGGTAGTGATGAAAGCAATATAAAGGAGGCTAAATAAAAAGTGCAACATAGATAAGGATCTAAGCTAATCACTAGGTCTAACCAACACCAAAAGATATATATAGAAGTATCTTAGGTGTGGTGATACAAAGTGAGAATCCAATACTAGAAAACCGAGCATCTTGATGTTGATCAAGAGATAGAGAGGTAGATATGAGGATGTTGTTAGGATCAAATAGGTATTTGGTTTTTCAACTGAGGCTGAGATTTAATTTGAAAGGTACGATGCACCTTGCTCTAGATTCCTTTGGAGTTGTTTCATCTGTCTCTATGAGGATACATAGTTTGATGACTAGTTTGACACCTTTGAACCAGCCTCAATGATATTAGTCGAACTCCTTTGAAAGAGTCCTTTGGTAATTTTTAAAAGCATCCCAAAGGAATAGGATTCAAACTAATGAGACAAATGGGCCAGAGGAATGGAAACCAGAAAGACAATGAGAGGATTATTCTTTGAAGAATTAAATTTGTACCTTCATGAAATCTGATGATGCTAATTTATAGTGTAAATAATTACAGTGCTACAATGGGAGAGCTTATGCTTCTAATTTACTGTGAGTATGGAAGTGGCCATAATGTTTTTTTGAGAGATTATAGCCATAAGATTTTCACTCACTCCTTAAAGGGAGAGGCTAGAAAAAGGATTAGTAATTTGCCAGATAATTTGATCAAAACTCTAATTGACTTCCATGACAAGTTCTTGGCTAGATGGGGAATAAATAAATATATATAATAGATGTTACTTAATATAGTTTGACTATGAAGTGCTAGAATGGTTAATCCATGGTTGAATTCAATAGCATGTTCACAAGATTATGTCATAATATTCCCACTATTGTCAAACCCTCTCAACCAGATGCCATGGTGACATATGCTTCTTCATTAAAGTCCAATTTTTCCTCACAATTGAGGAAAAGGAAATGAACAAACCTCGACTCTATGTTCAATAGTGCAAAGGACCATGAGAGGAATACGAGGGCATCAAGTATACTTTTTGGGATTAGGGAAGGCTTTGAATATAGAATAAAATTCAAATAAGAAGAACCTTCCACCTCTAACTAGCCTAACCTTGAGAATATAGCAACTTAGGAGTTTACACTGCTCATGCGTGCCTTTGTCATTGATTTGACCCAAATCAAGCAAACATGATTTGAGAACCCTAATTTGTGACATTCTCCCAGAGCTCATGATCACCCTCCAAAGAACCCTCCCCAATTCCAAAGGCCTATGAATCCCCAAAAATAGGAAGGGAAGGTTGAATAAAAAAATCCCCCTTAGATCATGATGAATTTTTCCAATTTGGTGGCCACTGGGTCCTATCTGACAACTCACCTTGACAAATATTATCAAGAAATTGCTAGTGCATGTCCAATGAATTTTATGATGAAAATGGACTAAATCTACTGCAATCCCCATCCCTTCACTCATATATCATATTTTTTCAAGAAGAGAACCCATATGAGAAGGATTCCCTTCTACTAGGAGAGCTACCTACCCATGTTCAAATGATTTATGAAAACATCATAGTTGAACTCACTAATATGTATGAACTCAGACCTAGGGGTCCTACCCAAAATTTTGAAAGAAAGGATACCCCTCACAACCTTGATCTTTAAAAGGTGGAGGTTCGAATCAAGATTGATAAAAAAGTCACTAGTCGTTTTAATAAGACTCTATTGTTGGAACCAAAGGAAAATCTTGCAACTCAATGGTCTAAGAAGGTTGAAACCTCCTCTGATTCAAAAGTCACCTAAGGATATTTCATCTACACCTCCTATATTTTACCTTAATCATGATCGTAATAAATTAAATATTCCAGTTCCCTTATCTAAGTTAGCTAAGCTACTTGGTCACAAGAAGCAAATCCCTGAGTTTATAGGTATTTGGGAGAAAATACTACAAGTTGATATGATTAATTTTCAAGGTGATGCTCCTAAAGTTGTCTTAGGTCCTACCTTAGATAATAAATATGATACAATAACCCCATTATATATAAATTTAAAATCTCATGGTTTGCACCTACATAGCTACCTATTTGATAGAGGAGCACCCCATACTTTAATCCCTTAGGTAGTCATGAAGAAATTGGGATTAGAAATCATCATATCTTATAAAGACATATTATTTCGATTGAAGGAAGTTTCTTTGCATTATTAAGAGTAAGTATTCGGTGTTAGAACTTGTGAAAATACCCGGGAAACATGTAATGATGGATACATGGGTAACAAATTCCCCTCCCACTTATTATATGTTTTTGCCACTTAGTTAGGGTACTACTTCAATGGGAAATATTCAACTAGATTTTTCATATTCCATGGTCCCAATATTTGAGGGAAGAACCTATAGATTGTATAGGGAACCTAAAATGACCTATACTTTGAGTGATTATATTAATCCTACAAATTATCCATTGTATATAGCTGATAAATGGGTGAATATGTCATTAATCTAAATTCTAAGCCAATGGAATTTTCTAGGGATTTGATGAACATAGATGAGAAGATTGACCCAAATAGTTTGTGGAATAAGAGTTTTGATGGAGCTTCTCTCAGGGTGGTTTAGGGGTGCTGATGCCGAGTTAAATTGCAATATTAGAGAGAATAAGGAGTATGCATCGATGAGGTCTCTCGTGGTTTTATAGAATATATTTTTCATTCTAATCCAATTGTTTACGTGTCTCATCCCTATGTTAAAGAATTTTTGTGCCAACAAGATTCAAATAAGAGGAGAGGAAGGTGGATTGATAAGATATAGGAGTTCAACTTGACCATCAAAATGACCAATTTAGTTAAGGCATAGGGGTAGGTTGATTTAATGGTTGATTCAAATTTATAATTTTTTGGGTTGAATCTACTCATAGCTGAAATACACAACCATGTTCAATGATAGATAGCTTAGAGGCTCCAAATGGTACCGTTTTATTTTGAGTCCCCTTGGTATAGAGATGTTTCTTACTTCCTTTTGAATGCTTAATGTCTGACTGGCATGGATAAATATTAGAGGAGATCTTTGAAACTTAAAACTATCAAGTATTATATTTTGGATCAAAAGATGTAATTGAGAGACCCTTAAGGTGTATGCTGGAAGGAGGTTGAACATGTGATAAAGGATATGCATAGTGGTGTTTGAATCGGACATTATGAGGCCAAAGCTACAACACATAAGATTTGCAGGTTTTTTTATTACTAGCCTACCATATTCGTTGAAGTGTATACATTTGTATGATACTTTGAGGGGTGTCATAGGTTTACTAGTAAGCAAGAGATCCCTACATTTCCATTGAAGCTACTAGAATTTAATGCACCATTCTTATAATGGGGCCTAGATTTAATTGGAGAGATCATACTATATTCCATTGGTCAGCATAAATGAATTTTGACTATTAGTCACCGATTTAGCAAATGGGTGGAGGACATTCCCACAAATAAGGATAATGTTCGAACAATCATCAAGTTTTTGGAGGATAATATTGTGCCTAGGTTTGGGTTCCCCCTTGAAACAATGACTGATAAAGTTCAATATTTTAGGGCTATTGATTTGGTTTCTTTATGTCATAAGTACAATCTTATCTTGGATCATTCCTTAATTGTTATCTACAAGGGAATGGTTGGGTAGAGTCATCCAACAAAAAAATAGCGAGAATCATTAAGAAGAGACTAGCCGAGAACAAGAGAGCTTGGAATTCCCATTCAAGATATGCTTTATAGGTTTACTACATAAGAACTAAAAGGGACACTGAGAAATCACCTTTAAACTAGTTTATGGGGCAAAATTCATTCTCCCAATCCAACTTGAGTTACCAATAATGAATATTTTTCAAATAATAGAGGAGCCTAATGATATCAAGAGGAGAATTAGTCATATGATGGGAATGAAAGAAAAAAAGGCTCAAGTCCATAGTAGGTGTTAGGAATGCCATTAGAATATGAAGCACGATTTCGATAATAAGGCTAGGCCTTGAGACAATTAACCAAGAGATTTGGTCCTTTGGGATATGAGGCATGGAAGTCCTAGGAAGCATGGGAAGTTT
>ML816461.1:0-25259 GCA_009831015.1 Picea engelmannii
TCAAGAAGATGAATTTGCATATCAACTTGTTGAAGAGCAGGTTGATGTTCCAAGCTTTTCCTTGTTAGATGACATTGCAAATGTTGTTGATTTTCCTATATACGACGAAGATGATGATGATTATGATGTTGAATTCCTAGAACAACCAATTGCATGTTCTCTATCAGAAAATGTTCATTTTCAGCAATGTAATGAGAGCAATCAACCTACATATCACAGTTAAAAAGAAGAAAGTATTGAATCAGTTGAAGGAAATTCTTTACCTTTATGCTTTTTTTTCATTTAAATTGTTGAAAGAAAATTTAAAGATCATCACTGAGGCAGAGAAATGTGTCCTAATGCAAAATCACACTAATTCATGGGAAAAAATTGACAAGAAATTGCAACAATCTTCTTATGTGTTTAATGACCCTGTTGTTTGTTATATGGAAGGTTTTATCAGTTCAAAATTGTAGCCATTGGTCGAAGATGAATCTAAAAATGAGTATGTTCAACAATCCAAATAAATTGAAAAATGTGCATATGACAGGAGTGAAGAAAATAAAGAGGGTTTCAAATCAGGCGAAAGAACCTTGCCATTGTGTTTTGCTTCTTTCGAATTGCTAAAGCAAAATGTTTATAATGTTTCAAATCAGAAATCCTACAGACATGATGTTGAATATGAAGAAAGCAGTGGACTTGCCAATGAAAACTATCTTCCATTATGTTTTTCTTCCTTTGAATTGTTGAAAGTAAATCATGAGATAACAGAGGAAGCAATGAAGTCTGATTGCATTCACATTGACATTGTTTTACATGAGAAAATTGTTATTGGTGAAGAGGACCAACAACCTTCTCATACTTTTAATGACCCTGTTGTTGATTACATGGAAAGTTGTTTCAGTTCAGATTTGCATCCGGTGATCAACTACCAGCTTGGAAATAAATATGATCGTAAATCAACATCAATGTTAGATATGGATTACTTGGCACTAGGGGTTTCATTTCAGCCAGCACTGTCTTCTGATTCAGAAGATTGTTATTTCCAGTAGTCTCAACATATTTTTCATCCTTTTTGTGGTGATCAACAGGTTGAATTACATGAAAACAAGGATGCAGTGGAAGGGGTGAAACATGATTGTTGTTTTATGCATGTTTTGGAGGATCCATTTGCAGTTTTGTTGGAGGCGATAAACAACCCCAATGTTTTTAATTTTTTGAGATTGAAATTTATAGATAAAATTTTGAACGAATTAACGGTAAACAAGCTTTGGAGCAAGCATGTGCAAAGAAACCAAAAAGTGGATAAAGTGCTTGCATGGTTGCATTGGCATTTTGATTTCACTTGATTGACATCTTTTTCAGCAATTAGGGTAGGTAGGAGTGCGAATAAGCTCGGTATTACAAGCATTTCTTTTAGCAATCTGAAGTGTTCATTTTCAGCTTAGTTTCGGATTTTCAGTTTGGAGCATATACAGTTTTGGGTTTTCAGCGGATGCAGGTTACAAGTTACAGTTGGAAAGTTGAGTTTGGGAGCAGCCCAATGGATAGGCACATGGTCTATTGTTCTTTGCTACCTCACAGGGAGTATAGAATCCCCGTTGGAGCCGATTGTTAGCACCATGATTTTCATAGCTAAGGTTATAGGTTTGTCAACAATTTGCAAAGTCATGCATGTTAGCACCCATATTGTTTTTGTGACTGGAATCGTCTAACATCTTCAAGGGTCAGTTTCAAAAGAAATCTTATCATTTATTTGTTCCATTTCCAGTTGCAACTGAGCGTTGCAAAATCTGCTATGTGCTGCGCAGAGCACTTCATCGCGTAGTGGATTTCATCACGTAATGGATTTCGTCGCGCAGTTGATTCTATCGCGCCTAGGATGTTGTCGTGCAAAGGATGTCATCGCGCAATGGATTTTCCTGCACACAGGCTACAGGTCGTGTTGCGCAAATGATTGGTTTAGTGGTAAACTTCAAGATCACTTTCTGACCAACTAGAGAGGAATTTTGAAAATCCTCAAGATTTTTTTGTTGAGGACAAACCAACTAATAAAAACCTCTCTCAAATTTGAAAAATGTGTCACGGATTGGGAGATTCGAAGGAATCTTTGAGCCCTGTTTTTCAGTTTTCGTGATTTCATGTTCGAGACATGTTTTTGCGACACGTATTTCGGCCAGCTCGAGATGAATTTCAAGAAACCAAGAGAGGTTTTTCTTTATAACGATCTTAAATACAAAAACCTCTCTCAGTTTCTAAAAATAGTTTTTTATCAGTGAGATACGATGTCATCTTTAACGCCTATTTTCCCAGTTTGTTGCCCATTCCACTGCGTTTTTGTTGTAGGTTACTATTGCATAGCAGACTTGTTATGCAGGGATGACAGAGTGTCCAAAAATGCACATGATGAATCATCACAACCATTTGGTCGAATTTTGATCATGATCAATGACTGTAAAGAATATTTCGGTTACGATTATGATTTGGCAAAGTCGGGTTTTCTATTTTTAGTGAATTCATTAAAGTTATTGTTCTCTTTCAAATAAAATAGATCCATGATTATAGGAGGGAGTAGTTCGTCCCTAGCAGCCAAGGGTGACATTACCTTTATATATATGGGGATCATTTTCATGTAAACGGCAAGTTGGCAAATGTGGTAGACAACAACAATTGTATGCAATCTGAGTTTTGACCGGAATTTAATGCAAAGGTCATGTAACTTGACGAAAAGATTCTAGTTGTAACAATTGGATGTATTGTGCTTTCTTTCTCTGCGTATGTGCTTCCTGTTATCTTTATTTCATATCATTTTCTAGCTATTTCAGAACGAATTTTTGAACCTACGGATTCGTTGTACAACGCCCCTTGTTCGCGCCACTTAAACAAAATGTTTTCTTCTAAAGCTAACTCTGAATTCGTCCGCAGCGACGCTCCGAGTTACTTCTTGTATTTTCTCCCGCCACACATTACGGTTTTACACTGAAGGTTGTTGCTCACCTAACCTTATCCTCTCGAGTCCAGTCACTGAGTCATTTGTCCCATCTTTTCCTCTAATTGACCCCATAGCCCAAGTCTTACTTTCCTGTGCCAATATAACCGGAACCCATTATATTGTAGGTGTTCAATCTAGCCAATGTTTTCAAAGTCATATCCTGCGCGGAGACTGCGCCATTTCCTAGAGAGCCCTCTCCAGATCTGAAAGGCTAGTTTCGAGTCTCAAAGTTGGTTGAAAAAGTTACCTTCGTTGTCTGTTTATCAACCGAACAGATTTACGAAGTGCTAACAATAGTGATACATGATTTTGATATGCTTCAACCTATCATGAAACATAGGGTTCTCTGACAACTTTATGCAACTTTGGTTGTCGCACAAGATAAAGGTCACCTCCATCGCAATATCGAATAATCCAATCAATAATTTTTGAAGCCACACTTCTTCGTGACTTGCTCCACATGCTGCCACATATTTTGCCTCAACCATACTGAGTGCTACACATGACTGCTTCTTACCGATCCATGAAATCATACTAGATCCCAAAGAAAAGCAACATCCCAATGTACTTTTATGGTTTGCAACACTACCGGCCCAATCTGAATCTGAATGTCCAAGTAGATTGATATCACTGTCTGCAACATACTTGAGCCCATAATCCACTGTACCTTTAAGGTACCTCATCACATGTTTTACTACAATCAGGTGAACACGTCTGGGGTCAACCATGTACTAACTCAGGGTGTTCATAGCAAAACATATATATGGTTGTGTATTCGTCAAATACATCAATGATCCAATCATCTGCATGTATAATGTAGCATCTACAACCTCTGAAGTTGTATCATCCAACAACTTCATATTTGATGCCATCGATGTAGCCATTGCCTTGCAATCCAATATCTTGAACCTCTTCAGGATTTCCATTGCATACTTCCCTTGACCTAGGAAAATTTAACTAAGCTTTTGCCATACCTCCAGTCCCAAGTAATAGTTCATCAAACCAAGATCCTTCATATCGAACTCAAAGGCCAACTCCCTTTGTCACTGAAAACCCTGATTGTCTAGTCTGTCTCACTGGCTGCTCCCTCTGTGAAAATATTTCCATTTTCCAAAACACACAACATCATGGTAACCACCACATCAACACATTGACACAAGCTTCATGTGATCTCGACTACAAAGGGTTTGTCAATGTTTCTTATGTCCATCTCGATCACTCCTCACCAAATACTCGTGTTGATCTTGATCTTCTTCTCTATCAGGTTCTCTACCTGAGCCCTGAACTCTTAAAATCTGTTGAAGACCTCATCCTTGGTCTTCATGAAGAAGATCCATGAATGTCACATAGTCTAAGAATCTCGGTAAATTGTCATGTGCCTAAAAGAACCACAATCTACTAACCAGGTATCTATGGTAACTTGCCTAGAACAAGAACAAGAACATCTCCATGGAACAAGCATTTCCATGGTAATTACTCGCCCAAAACAAAATAAGAGCAAAACAAGAATATTTCTCGTTCTAAAGTTTGTTACAGTGATCCTTGCAAACACATTTCCTATTCATGATACGAATAATGATCAAGGTGGCGACCTTGTGATAGTATTTCTCAATAACCTTGTAGATGATGAAGTCTCCATTCACACAGGGTCGGGTCCACATTCATAATTCTTTGTCATTGTCCAGGGATATGACAACCAAAGTCTAAATGAGGTTGTTGTTCTATAAGAAATTCTCTATCCCATAACTCATACAAGTGTTTATGCTCCTTTTTTCCTCTTCCAAAGAGTTTTGGGACCACCCGGGTGAGGAACATAAGCAAAATGCCTTCATCCCTTCTTAACTCACCCTCTCATCTACAATGCCTATTTACGATAGAGTTTTAGTACTCCCCATCACCGCTCTTGTTGTTACTATCCTTGCACTTATGTCATCATAGGTGTAACGCTGAGAATATCATTGGATCCCAAATCACAAAGGAAGGAAGAATGAAACCCTACAAGAATACCCTCAACCTTCTCGATCGTGCTAGCTTTGTTTTGGACCTTTTAGACTTTGATAAATTTATGTGGGTGCATCATCCATCCATTTTTCCCTTGAACCTTTTAAGTGGTTGCATGTGTACTTTGGGAATCAGAGTTATTCCATAAATGGACATAGCTTTGGACAGATTGTCTATACTACCAGACAACCTCCTTTGTCTCATCCTTTCCAAAGCCCCCTTTAGAGAGGTAGTCCAATGTTTTGTCCTCTCTAAACAATGGAGATTCCTTTACAGAGAAATGCCCAATTTGGACCTCTCTCCCTATTTTCTGACACTGCAATATCTCTAGCCTCCCACACTCAATCCCCTCTCCATGGCAACCTTGGAGAATGCAATATTCAACATATTGCAGTCACATTCGTCAGATCTAATGGTCATTCGTCTCACCAACGACACCACGGGGTGGAGTCCCACTATCACAAATTCAATGTCGTGGCAGTTTACCACCCAAAGCATATTGAATTGGTTGGAGTGCCTTTCTAGGAAGAATGTCAAAGTGCTCATTCTTAAAGATTACCTACCAAGGGAAACCCGACCCTGGAGGCCCTTTTCTCCTGCACTCGTCTCACTGCGCTCCAACTCAACAACTATATTCTCACCCGTATTCCAACCCAATTCGTCATATTTAAACATCTATTGTATTGCACCTTCACGTGCATGGAACTGATAGATGACTCCTTGGCCATATTTATTTCACAGTGCCCTCTTCTTCTGAAACTTCGCTTACAGGATTGTGTTGGCTTTGAGAGAACCTCTTATTTCTGTTGATTTTCACTGCAACTACATAGACTGTAACAAGGAAACCTTGCAAGCGTTGTCGAACGAACATTACCAACAACAATAAGGAGAAAGACAAAATCTGCCTAATCTATCTTCGTCGTAGGTGGCTTGCCTAGGATCTATGTAGAGAAGTATGGCTTCTTTCAGATCATTGTCCAGTGACTCCAACATGCCTTCTCAATTATCGCTACCTTTAATGGCTCTCACTCATGGTCACCATGTCAATGTGATGGACAAACACACTACTGCAAACACAATAGTGATTCACTCACTCGGACTATCTACTCTCTTACTCTCATAGGTCTCATTTCTTTCCATTTCTCTGGGCCCTCCTGTGAGGGAGTCAGGCCCAGTGTTGCTCTGATACCATGTTGACTTTTCATAAGAGATGATATTGTCTGTGTATATTATTATTTAATATGCAAAAGGGTCACAACTGAAAGATAGATATCCATAGAACAACAAGATATATCCTCAGGGAAACCCTTAAGGGGGAGAAAACCGTACAAAATTTCCTCAGTATAGATTCCTCCAACATGTACAATGTCATACAATGCTCTTTCACATGCATCAAGACCAAAGAGACCCAAACATGAACCAAGAATAGCCTCCTAGATAAGTGCATACTACTCTTTTGTACTTATATTCAATGAGTGATCAAAATGACTCGATACAACCTCTATTTATACACCAAAAGACCTAAAAGACATGACTTATCAATAAACCCTTTCACAATTACACTTACGAATAACTTCCGAAATTACATAAAATCTCAACAAAAAAATGGATTTTGAACAACAAAAAATAATGATTTTGTGCAGATTTATGTCGCCAGATTCCAGTGAAAAAAGTCATTTCATAGAATAGTTAGACAATGCCATTTTGGGATATTGATCTGGGAAAAGGCAGAAGAATTTTAAATACAGAATGAATTTTTAACATAGACAAGTAGGTTGCATGACAATTTTTAGTCCCTACCTTTCAGCACCAGGGACTATTATAACTGGTTTTTCAATTTTCATTAGTCTTGCACATAAATCAAGAAACTTAAACCAAATTTTTACCTTCCTATTTTATTGAACACTTTTTTCTAAATCTATAAAATAGATACAACAATTTTTTTTAACCAATAGGAAACTTTGAGGTCTTATTTTCCCTCGTACCGAGGCAACGATGAAACTAATGGTTTTAAACTTAGTAAAAATGGATATTTATTTAAAGGATAGATTGCAAGATCGATTAATGCTAACTTTCAAGTTAGCATTAGTTCTAAACATTAAATGTTTAGAAATGCATACTCCATTTCCAAATGGATAATCTATAACAAATATTTTTGTTCACTCGATCTTGACCTGCCACCTACAACATCTTCGTTGTCGTTCTAAGGACGTTGTCATGCTAAAAGTCTCTCTGCTCCACCCAATTTTAGCAGGAATCACTCTCACCAAGAAGACTCTGTGGCATTGTGTACTTGACTTCTCACTAATAAGACTCCATGGCACTATGTACTTGACTTCTCACCAAGAAGACTCCATGGCAATGTGTACTTGAGTTCTCACCAAGAAGACTCCATGGCACTGTGTACTTGACTTCTACAAAATATAAGTTGCCTCCAAGAATTCGACGATAGTTCTTGGGGTAATCCTTGGGACTCCTCCTCCATCGATGCTTAGAATTTTTATCATGGCTAATGCTTAATGAATCAAAAAAACATTTATATACATACATAGCCGATATATTGAATGAATGGATGCATTTCAATATATTTCAATGGGCAGGACACAAACCTTCGTACGAAGGGCTCGAAGGAGCTCAACTCAAAGAAGGATTGTTCTGAAAGAAATTGATTTCAAGCAATTGATAGGACAAATAGTTGCCTCTTCATTGAAGCAATCACTGCATGAGATGGATGAAAGATTACCAGGTTTTGTGGTCTTTTTTCAATTAGGTAGCAGATGACACTTTATAGTATGTTGTTTTTTGAAAAATTTCTCGACCACTAAATGCCCACTGAAATTTGATCATTTCTGCCTCATCACCCCTTCCCCTCGCTTTTCATTTCTTTCCTGTGCCACCTTCATTACCACCATTGCTATCAACTATATTCTAAAATCCATCTTTGTCATTCATCAATAGGAAAAAACGCCAAAGAGGGACTTTATGGCAAACGTACCTTATTTGGTTTAAAGTGGCTATGTAGCGCATTAAAATGGCCTTCTACGTAGTTTATCCCTCACCCAACCAACATTCATAAAATTGATTCCAATGAATGCTCCATGATTCCATTCACCTAATTGTCGACAATTTTCTCCAGTCCAATCATGGGTCCTCTGAAGCTGCAATAATTACAAAGCACAAAAACATCATGAGAAGAACTAGTTTGACTCCAAAAACATATTCTCTATACCTTTGCAAAGTCGACCATGTATGGGAAGGGCAGGGGATATTCAGGCTTCCTTTCCCTTCAACTAAATAAAACAAATCTCTGTGATTGGTCTTTGAGAGGAAGAAATATAGGGTTATCTATGCTTATCCTTACCTCAATTTCGGGGATCTCTCTTCTTCCTTATGCTATACTCCTTAAACTTTCAACCTGATGCACATCGTTGAGACTTGAGCACCACCTTAAACTTTTCAACCTAATGCACATCGCTGAGACTTGAGCGTCACCTTAAACTTTTCAACCTGACGCACATCACTGAGACTTGAGTGTCGATAGAGGGGATCGGCTTATCACTTGACCCAAATCAGATCCTTCCCCTCCTGTGCCTATTTTGGTGCGGCTTTGCACCTTGTTCGATTAGGATCTTATTGACTATTTTCATATTTAGAGTGTCAGAGGTGTTGCAATGAAGGACGAAGATTCTCAAGTTTTCATCCATGCATTGTCCATACTGGACATGTTCTCCGGGGAATGTTAGAGCATGTGTTTTGTAAACTCAACTCAATCCAGAAAGAAATTCAAGATTTTCGAGTGAATGGTTGAACTAAGGAGTATTGTGATCCCCACATCTCCCACTGATTTAGAAAGGATCTCCTCTGTGATGGATTTATTCTCTCTAAACCCTCTTGGCTCTATTGGAAGATGAGCAAATTTTGCTTCTCTTTCCCTAACCAATCGACATGTTTGCTTTGTTCAATTGTTCTCTTAGTAGTTGCCATGTCCTTGCCTGGAAGTTAGGATGTAGATCCCATGGTACATTTCCTTCCATCTCATGGCTAGATATTAGGATGTAGATCCTATGGCTACACTCCAGGGCAAGGAAGGGATCCAGGCTAGGTGGGAACACCAGTAGTAGATCCAACATCTCATCAGTAGCAAATTTAGAAAAGAAAAACAACATAATAAGTAGCAAGACCAACATTCTTGTTAGTAGATCCAACAATAGTAAACCCAAAAGAAACAATCCCAATTACAGTTCTAGCAGTAGTCGATGATGTGATTGATTTAGTAGTATGTAGATTCAAAAGTTGAAGCAATCGATCCAACAGATCAAGAACCACTAGTTGTTGCAGTCTCAGTCGATCCAACAGCTCAAGAACCACTAGTTGTTGCAGTCCCATCACAGGTATCTCGCCTAACATATCTTCTTGTTTTGGGTTTTGGTACATTTATAGTTGTTCCAACATTATGCACATCCCATGAAGCAACACCAAAAGTAGTTTCCAGCAAAAACAATAGCATCAATTTTCATGGCATTAGTTTACCTAGAATCCCCAAAATCACTACCAGCGACATCTTGACCAGACACAAATTTTTAAGCAGTACACCCATCATTATGAGAGCCATTGATAGCGTCCGTGGAAGGATCGATGACAAGTGCCAACAAAATGCTACTTGAAATTACACTTGGCTACTTGAAATGACACTTGGGAGTGTCATGCTTATCATTTTTTATTTTATGCAAGTTTTAATAAAAAGTGTCACTGAAATAACTTTTTGGCTTTTAACATTGTCTTCCGCCAAGCATTTGAGTATATATATATATATATATATTATATTATGATATACATTTTAATAAATTTTAATTCAAACTATTTTTTTTTTTTCACTAATTTTTTATTTATTTTTTATTAAACTCCATTTTATTTCTAAGCGTTCAGTCCAGATGCAGTGTCTCTGGAGGTCTATCTGGTTCATTCCTAGAACATACAACATATGGCTAATCAATCTCCCATGACGGTCAAGGATATTCATAAGCACACACCTCTATTGGCCAATCATAAGATAGCCTAATATCATCCACATCCAGGCAAATTGTATACGACTTTGCTCATCATGGAAGAAGTAGAACACCTATGAAAACATGTGAAACCATGATCCACCAACACGATGACCCGCCCTAAGTTACCTATTAGAGACAAGCCCATATGAACCAATAGGCATGTAAGGCACACACAAAGCATGGTGAGAAAAAAGAGTAAAGCATATCTCTTCTAACTTTCGATCCTAGACCTTTCATTTTATAATAAATTCTTACC
Source organism: Picea engelmannii (assembly GCA_009831015.1). NCBI lineage: Eukaryota > Viridiplantae > Streptophyta > Pinopsida > Pinales > Pinaceae > Picea > Picea engelmannii. The sequence continues at coordinate 10,277 of ML816461.1, forward strand.
TTTGTATCCCTTTTAATTTTCGGTTTTAACTAAATGTTTGTTTTAATTTTTGGTTTTGTCTTTTTTATTTTATATTCAATATTAAATTAAATAGTAGCATGTGCAATTAATCGGAACAAAGTATGGTTGGGAGAAGGTTGGATAAGTTTTCAATGATATTTTAATGGCTAATGGCTAACCTAGTTATAAGGTTGGACAGTCTTGCTCAACTACATCAGCTACGCTAGCTTAGCCTCGCCCCTTATAGTATTGACGCTAGCCTAGCCCCGCCCCTTATAGTATTGACGCTAGCCTAGCCCTGCCCCTTATCTTATTGTGGGCATTGACTTGCTAGTCGTATCAAGCGTTGAAGTAACACCTTGTATATATTGTCTGCCTCCACCATCAACCCTCCTCCAATCCTATATTATTGATCACCTAGGCAAGCAAGGCCACCCGAGCAACAACAATGAAAAACAATCAATCAATATTATAGATATGGTTGTGTATATAAATGCCTTGTGGAAATGACTCAAAAAAAAATGTTTGTCATAATTGATCTAAAATTTACTATTATTAAAATATCAACAACTTCAAGATTGATCCATAGCTACTAATTTATTAACTACTCTTTTTTTTTTAATTTATTAACTACTTCTTTTTAATTTTTTAATTAGAATAGCAACTCTACACCATTTATTAATAAAATAAAAATATTTTTTGATTACTTTTTGTTTTCGTCTTGTATTTTAATAATTTTATTTTATGTGTATGGAAAAAGAAGTAAATAAATCAATAAATTATTATTTAATATATATAAATCAATATTTATAACATATGTTTTATGCTCTTGCTTGCTTTCAACAAAACCATTGGAAAGAGAACTCTTATCTTTATTAGAGTTTAGAGTTTATGAGTTAAGTGGATAATGAAGTTAAGCTTTCAACAAAACAAAACCATTGGAAAGAGAACTCTTATCTTTATTAAAGTGTTAAGTGGATAATGAAGTTAATATTTGTAAAAATAATATGTAAACTCAAATTGTTTAAAGGAAATCAATAAACACTTAAGGAATATATTTAGTTTTAATTTTTTTTTCTTCCCCAAGTCTATTGAACCCAATCCTATTAAACTCATTCATTTAACTTTGCAATAACTAGAATTGATACTAAAATGGAGGGGCCAATGTTGTTAGTGAGGCCTTAGTGTTGCTTACCACTATAAGTTTATGTGAAATACCTTCAAGATTGTTACACCTTATAATGGTTATTCATTGTGAGGCTTGTGTCTTGAAAGAGTGTCAGGGCTCTAGCTCTATCATAAATTTTCTCATAGATTTTCACACAACGACCATTGGAAGGCCTAGGACCGTCCATCCCGCCCAACAACATCCTAGATATTACATCGTCATGATTTCAAAAGACAATAGAACCATACATGTCAAAAAACAAACCATAGGGAACATCTCACTAAAGTGCAATTTTTCTTCTATTATTTGCAAACACTAAACCATTAATTGTGTGTACCATTTTTCGTCTATTATTTGCACACATTGAAGAAAGCTTAATGTGCATTATATACCATAAATTTATGTGTTGTGTTAACACTTCATACACATATATATTAGTTGATGCTATTAAACTCCCACGTCACTGTCTAAGGTGTTTCCTCATGCTAATTAATTTGGAGAGAACATGTTAAGCTTTATTTGAAACTAAATTTAATCATTCAAATACACTGAAAAATTAATACAATTTCCTATGATACACTTATGGAACAAATATTTATGTAACTGAAGGTTCAATACGACGTGAGTTCGATTTCCTACAAAGGAGTTTTATATGTACGATTGTGGAATGCCAATGCTCTTATGTTTAATTATACTATGATTACATGGAGCATGCAAAAGAGAAGAGCAACCTACTCCATGTCATATGTCATGTTTACTTAAATATAAACGCAAAGTTGACACTTATTTGTGAGTTTACCAATGTGATATCATATTGAAAATTGAGATAATTTAATGAACAAAGAACATGGTAGTCTTGCTTGCAAAAAAGCAGAAGCGGAAAACCAAAAGACAATCATTTCAAGCACGCCAACTTTCCCAACGAAATATTAAACAACAATAACAATGTCGTCCATTCTTATGATGAGCTTTCCCAACAAAGCATTAAACAACTAAAACAATGTCGTTCATTCTTATAATTACAATCCCTGCCCATCCTTGAAGGCATGGACTTGATGCTATGTAGTCATTCTTGTTTTTTGTTTTGAACTTAAAGTGTTAGTGCTTGGATGCATATTTTCTTATGGATTATCATTTTTTATTAGAGGTTTTCATTTTGCATATGTGAGTGTTTGGTGTTTTTTTGGGGGTTTTGCTTAACATAATGCACTCTTACCAACCCTTGCACATTTATGGAAGAAATACCCATCAAGGAAGGGTTTTTCCAAGTAATATTGGTTATTTGTTGCTCTTTGATGTTATATATTGGTTGTTTGGTGTGCTTGCATGGTTTTCCTAGGTTTCATGGCATATTATTACTTGTTGCTTGATTTGATACTCCTTGAGATAGCATGCCTTTATTCTAGGGAGCATATTCCTAGGGTGCATGTCTTGGAAAATGATTTTGCATTAGATGGTTGAGATCTATTCTCGAGGAGTGCTCCACTTTAGAGTACTTGCCTCAGGATCCTTAACGATTTGTTTGGTGCCTTCATGAGGTTTTGCTTAACATAATGCACTCTTACTAACCCTTGGCTCATTCATGCAAGGAATACCCATCAACTAAAGGTTTTTCTAAGTAATATTGGCTATTTGTTGCTCCTTGATGTTGTGCATTGGTTGTTTGGCGTGCTTGAATGGTTTTCCTAGGTTTCATGGTATATTATTACATGTTGCTTGATTTGATACTCCTTGAGATAGGGTGCCTTCAGTCTGGGGCACATATTCCTAGGGTACATGTCTTGGAAAATGGTTTTGCATTAGATAGTTAAGATCTATTCTCGAGGTGTGCTCCACTTTAGAGTACTTGCCTTGGGATTTTTGATAGTTTGTTGGAGATGATTAAATGTTTTCTCGAGAGTGCCACTTGTGCACATTCTTTTAGAATGCCCTCTTTATTTTGCTCTTGATTTTGGAGGTGTTCATAATATATGTAATGCCTCATATTATTAAATAACAATAATAATAGTAAATTGTCTTAAAATAGGTGTTCATAATATATGTAATGCCTCATATTATTAAATAACAATAATAATAGTAAATTGTCTTAAAATAATAAATAGATAATAATAAGCTAAAGTAAAAAGAAGAATAACAAGGGTAATAGTTGCAACTAGTCCATGTCTTAATTTCTTAGTATAATACACTTTAGTATTTTTATATGATAAGGTTTTTAAAGGAAACTAAAATTTATTTGCATTTAATAATATTTGCATATGTAAGAAAATCAAAATTTGTTTGTATTTAAAAATAGTTATATTAGTAAAAAAATCTTAATTTATTTATATTTAATAATATATACTTTTATTCATTATTTGATCAATGTATGATATACATAGAATGGTATCTGCATATGGCCTAGAACTACTTTGTCTGACTAAGAGCTCGTCTTTCTGGAAGACATATGGGAGGAGTGGAAGTTAGGTTTTCCCATTACAGTAAAAAAATATGTATTTGCATGTTCATGGAAGAAGAAAACATAAAATTGTACACGATATAATTTTTACTCATTTAAAGAGATATTTGATCAATATACGATGCACATAGAATGGTATCTGAATGGATCCAAAGATTGTAGACAATATAACATGTGTAGTAGAAATTTAGGGATGTAATTAGATTCTAAATATAGAAATTTGGAGATGTAATTAGACTCAGAAATTATCAAAAGTTTATACATTGTCCAGGGATTGATGCAATTGACATATTCCTCAATATAATCAAACTTGAATTGATGTAATTGATGCATTCTTCAATATAATCAAGTTTTTTGAAGTATACTATTTTATGTAGTTTATGTATGATAGTTTATTGAGTAAAATTAAGATATGAAGATTTTTTTTAAATATGTAAATTTTTGGATAAAAATCATAATTTTGTATTATTTAAATTATTATTATCTATGTTTTATCTTTCAACCAATGAACTATCATGCCACCATTATTAGTGGACAAAATATTTTATTCAATAATACTTTTGTGCAAATTTATTAATTCATAAATTTGTCACTTATTAATTTACTAGTAAAAAATTAATTGCACTAATATGTATGATAATCACTAGATAAAACATCCTATTAAATCAAGGAATGTAGGTTTAATGTTTGAAATTCTCCATTTGAATATAATATCACCTATGCACTAAAATAGATAACCTCTCAAATTTTCCATTTGAATATATTAATCACTTACATTTCAATCAATGGATAAATGACAAGCAAAACCATGCAACAAGGAGCTAAAGACATTATGACTAAAGATGAGCTAAAAAACATAAATATTTTTAAAATGGACAATTTGGTGAGAGAAATTAGTATAAAGCAGTTAGTGGTGTTAATTTTGACACCATGCTTCCATCATAAATAGCTTTCTTTCTCTTTCTATCTACAAACCTGGGAGAGTTAATGGAATACAAAGATTGACATTGCATGTAGGGAGACTCCTAGCAGCCAAGCAACTAAAGGAATTCATATTACTGATTCAAATTGCATATAAACATTAAGATTGAAAACTTGATAATATTGTGGATAATACAACATTAATTATTATTATTAATACACGAAGTTTTTTATTATTATTGGAATTTAGGAATAGCCACCAACGATAGAGTAAAAGCTTACGCTTTGTTCCAAGGCATCAAATTGGTCAAGCAATGACAAATTCTATGTTTCAATATAATCGAGGATTCCAAGAATTTGATCATATTTTTGGTTTTTGACTCCTCACCAAAGGATATTCGTTTAAAGAAACTTTTGGATCATATTCATCTTTCACTTCGAAACTTCCAAGTGAAATTCTTTCATGTGGTCCGACAACACAATAGTGCAGTCGATAAAATGGCCAATTTGCCCATAGGAAATCCCCCAGGACTCCTGAGAGCAGAAGCAGTGGAGATCTTCCTCTCCCCTCCGTGATCATATGGTAGGGCCCTCAATTTTTTTGTCCTTCCACGTGACTCGTGGGTGGACGCGTTGGAACATTTCCTAGCTTTTATTCATGCATATGGTATCGTGGATTAGGATAAGACAGGGTGTCGACGAAAAATATAGAGTCATTAAGTCAGAGGGTGAGTGGAGGTCTCGTATGCGTGCAAAAAATTACTGCTATTACCATCATAGGGGTTTAGGAATGGCTTTGGTCCTTATAGCTCTTGCTTCAGACATTGGAAACACATGAACATGACATTGGAATCATGTTATTTTGGTAATGGACGTCAGCAAGAGCGTGGTAGTGGAGGTTGGATGCGAGCGAATTTGGCAAGTTCAGGCATTTCTGGTACGCTCCAGTTTTAGTAACCATTCCAGTTGGCTAAGCTTTCCATATATTGCCATAATGAGGACTAGAGGAGGAAGCATGGTTGAAAATGAAATTAGAGAAGCTTGGGTTGTCATTCAGAAGCATCCCTCAATCTACTTGTCTCTGGTGTCTCCTAGTTATTTCTTGCTAGGTAGTTTTTTCTTGGTGGTAGCTATGTGGGGAAAGCGCTGGGTCACCCACTCCATAATACTTTTGAATTCTTCTAGTTGCATTACATCGTTTCCCTAGTTTCCTTGGATACCTGGGCTTAGTGTTGGACCCATCTCAGCATTCGTTGTACTTTGCAAAGATTTATTCATCCTCAATAATTATCCGAGGTTCATTAAGATCGTTTCAACATGGAAAATAATGGACCCACAAAATCATGGGCATTTAAAGGCTATAGAAATGGAAGCAAATAACTCTAAATACCATCAACGAGTTGGAATTAGGAACTTCAAAGGCGATTGGATCAGACAGAGGAGACTAGAGTTCATTTTTCATCATCAAGCAACACAAGAATTGTATCAAAGGCATCAATAGCTCCAATTCCAAACCTCGACGAACCTATGGTTAAGGATTGAAATCAACATGGAATTTCAGGCCTTCAAAATGAAATTGGTAGTTGATCTAAAACACATTTCAAATTATATATATTTTTCCTCAGTATATACATAGTTGGTAGTTTTTACAGTTTGCATATTGTTCAAAGTTGTAGTAGTGCTAGAATATGGACCAAGATTAGGGGAAAGATGGAATATTGTTGGGAAATAGGCTTTGTCCAACCAATTTTGAATAACTATAGCTATGTAACTCTGAATTTGATCTATTGTAACTTAGTGGTCTTGACCACACCATTTTAATGCAAAATATTTCCCATTTTGTGTAAAAAAAAAAATACAGAGAAAAAGAACAAAAATAGATTTCCTCACCAATCTATTTTCTTTGCATAAGTAGCTTGTTTAATTTTCTTATCAAAGAAAATTATTTAATTCTATTGAAACTTTGAAAATAATAGGTTCCCTCACTATGATTTAAAGCCCATTATTTAATTTTCTACCCAAAACCGAAAAGAAAAAGAATAAATACTTTCAAAAACCTCTATGTTTGGATAATGCTAGTTATTAATTTCCTACATAAGACATAGAAAATTTCATGAAATAGTCGCTAAGAAACGAAATCACATAATTTTTCCAGAAATTGCATATATATATATATATATATATATATATATATATATATATATATATATAAGAATTTCTTTAAACACATATAATTCAAATTTTCAAATCAACACGATTTAAAAAGATGACAATATATAATTTTCCATCAATTATGTAAGTTTAACTGTTACAATGGATCACAAAAAAACCAATCTATATGATTTTCATTATTTTTTCCCAAAACTTGTTTTCCGTAGCAGATGCGGTTTCTTTCAAAATGTTAAGTGATATTTGCAACAAGAGTAAAAAGAAGTTGATTATAAATAAGTTCTGCAAGGAGAAAATTGAAAATAAATTACATTTTTTTTTTTTAATTATATAATGTAAATGAACTTACATGTAGATATGAAAGCATGCCAAATTTGTTTGACATCAACAATAGTGTTATCCATTGTAATTGTAAAACTTCTATTAATGGAAAATCCTCATAACAAGAAAACAAATTCCGAAATGTTTTGTTTGTATTGTGCAAATGGTATTTAAATGAGTTTAGGGAATAGTTTTTTAGGAGTTCGCTTGGCAGAGTGCAGTTGATCTTGTCATATGTTGTGTGCATTGTACATTGTAGATTGTGCTCATATGAATATGATGGTCTAAGAGCACATTTTGTGCAATATAACATGCCATCTATTGGAAAATCCATTATTATAACAATTTGTTTACAATCATTGCAGAATGGTTTGAATAGATGCAAAAAGACATCACTTGGCTTGAGTACTCCACTGACCTGCATTTTTTTTTCTCATAGACTTATTGTTAGTATACTACATAAATCTAAAGAAACAAGAGAAGTTAGTTGTAAAAGTAAATTTGTTTAAATAAAACTTGTATGAACATTTGTTTTTGCAAGATATTGTAAATAAGGCTTTGTAGAATCGTCATTGAGTGGTTCAAGGAAACTAGATAGACCTGTTCATATACTGCGAGATCCCTTTGATCCACTCCTAACCACATTTTTGAGGAGGAGCATGGTTGTTTTTCCTTTTGCTATAAGTTTTTGGATTTTAGAGTATGTTTGTTTGTACTGGTCATTCAAGTGCACTTAGTAAACATTGAGGAAATGTAAATGTTTGTGATCAAATAAACATGCAAATGTGAAATATGCAAAAAATATTGAAAATGCAACATGTAATTTATCAAAATAAATAAAATGGATGTTTAGATTGAAGTGCTTACTGTGGCAATGTCATGAGTTGTTTCACCATCTTTCACATACATTTCAAATTGGCGATTGCTTTGATGCCATCCTGTAACAATTGCTGCAAAACTGCCAATTGAGTAGTCATCATTTGCTTTGAAAAGTGCATTGATTGTAGTATCTGGACTGAGCCTTCATTGAGCACAAACTAATGGAATGTTTTAAAAGATAGAGGTTGCAGTCAATGTAATGCAGTGACTAACATCTCCTCTTTCATATTTGCTTGTTTTTATGATATCGAATCCTATTATTCGAATGTTGTTACCATGAGAAAAATGTAGTAAAAACTATGATATAAGCTTGTCACTAATGTTCACGGTGATTGTAATCTGACCATGCATGTCAACAATATCGGCATGCACAACTTGGGATTTTGGACGTGAGTTGGAGGTTCTCATAGAAGCAGGACCACATACAACTAAAACATTTCATTCAAAAAAATTGGTTGACTTCCCCATGCATATGTCAAATATGGAAGATGGTATTAGGTTATCATTGCTTTGCCTGTGAACATAATCCATTTTTTGGATTATTTTTTTGGTATCAAAATTTAACTTATAAAGCTATTATTCAATTTTTTATATAATGAAGTCATATGCAAAGGCAATAAATTTTTTTTTTTTGCAAAGGGACGAGCGTTCTACCTCTTTGTTGGTTGGTCGTCATCATTGGTAATTGTCTGGTTATCTACTTTGAGGGAAGTCATTTTTGTTGCTACAATGAATGAACAAACCAAATGTTATTTTTTTTTACCTTGTTTTGGGAGAGCAATGGAAAATTTTCTAATAGATGTGCATTCACAACCATAGAAACAACAACATAACATATAGTATATTTATGTTATTGACAGTACTTTCTAGGAGTCAAGATCAAGTGCTCTACAAATTTTAGGCTAAACACTATAGTAAATTATTTTTAAAAACTAATAAAACTATTTTTTTTGTCAATAATCCAGAACTAGTTATATTGCCATTGAAAAGATTACAAAAAAGCCTGTTGTTGGCATGCCACTGGGGAAACCAAACCAACAACAGTGCAATAGTTTGTCTAATGTTTTGCATGAAAGTTGTCTTGTAAATCTAGAGCAATGACAATAGTTATATCTGGAACCCTGAAATGAATTAAAACTGGTCTAATTATATGCCTAGCTAGATAATTGTTGGGTATGGCCCAGAGTCCATGATCTGCAATCTAAGTTATGATATACAAAAAAAATCTTTTCATAGAAAAAAAAACTAAGTATTGGATGATCCAGCCTCTTGTCGCACTTGGGTGGGAGGTGCTGCCACAACTTCAAGGTTGATGTCGACGATCTTCCTTGCTAGCAAGTTCATCTTGTGGTCCAAGAGTCGAATTCGCGCTTGCATCTTGTCCATCTGGAGCATTATCTCTTCCTCATCACCCTTTCTGTCTGCAAGGGCTCGTCCCAAGAGCAATTTAATATGCTAATAGAGTTCTATGGTTTGCAGATAATGGGATTTGTGGGAGAGAATACCTCTAGTGTCTGGAACCCAAGATCTAGTGTCGGTTCGAACCTCCTCATCTGTGAAAAAATGCTGCAAGACTTGAATATTTGCTTCCACTAAGTTTATTTTAGCCTGGATTTGAGGGGGCGTGTGTGCATGGTATGAGTCGACAGAGTTTTCGACCTCTGCTATAAGATGGGATTCAGATTGACCCCTTGAAGAAGAGGAGCTACAACGTCCATGACATGAGCAACCTCCATGAGCCATGGAATCTACAGAGAGGGAGTAATCGGAAGGGCATAGGGGCTCGTGAAGAGAATGGGTGTGGGAGAATTAACCCAAGTGAGAGTGAATGTGAAGCGAGAGAGAAAAGTGGTCGAACCATACCTAGGGGCGGTATGAAATAACTGCATTAACCATCGTGTGAGAGATCATTTCAAGGAGAGTGGTAATCGAGTCGAAGTTAAGGACATATAGAGAAGTGATGGTTGAGGCCATTATGAGGCCAAGGTGAATGATACAGAGGGAGATCTGACCAGGAACATGTCGACGTGCCTAAGGAGGTCATCTGGAAGGCACAGAGCGAAGCAGTCTGTTTGGAGGCGGGGACATATGGGTTGGAGTATCTCTGCTTAAATGGTGCATAATGCAAAGGCCAAATGGGAGAGAGACGTGTCATCAGTGGTCGAAGAAGCCGACGCATGGATGCTTGGCCTAGGTGGGAGACCAAAGGCTGGTCGCTTCTTGACCACTTGATATGGGGGCTAATAAAACTAATTTTAAAAGCTAACAACTTTACAAAAAAAAAATCACATTTTTGTTTAGAGTAACTTCATTTTGAATTCTAAACACCGAAAACTGAAAATTTACAAAGGAATACTAATTAATTTAATTAAGGAATTGTGAACACAAGTAATGTAGAATCAAAAGCATGGTTATAATTGATAGATTTTACATTATTGGCTAGAGTAACTGCATTCTGAATTCTAAACACTAAAATTGATGAAGGAATATTACTTAATTAATTAAGGAATTTTGAACACAAGTAACGTAGAATCAAAAGCATGGTTTCAATTGATAACTTAGTGGAGTGTTGAAAGTCAACAACTGCTAAATCACTATTTTTGCTTGAACATACTTGAACATTATTAGACTATTGCAAATAACTAAACCATTTCTTTAATACAACATTTTTTTGCATAGCAAGGGAAAATTGTCAAAGTCAATATTTTGCACCAATTGCAAAATTTTGAAAGTTATAAAAAATATGTTTATCTTAGACTGAAAAAAAAAATGACTAAGGAGTGTAAAGCTACAACAAAAATCTCATAGTGCTCATACACCCCAATTCTGGCATGATTTTACAATTTAATTACAAACAACTTCAAAGAAAACAATAATTAGAATCTAGAATAAAGAAAGACAAATCTGCGTTTGCAAACAATGATCAAATGCAATAAAAAAAATAAAGATAACCAAAAAAGCATATTACTCTAGACAATCAAAAGAATTTTAGGTACAATCTAAAATATTTTACCTAGTATTTAGAAACCAAATCAACATTCATCTTTCATGTCAATATAACTAATTTCAATGTTAATATTCTTAGAGTGTTGGAGGTGGGTTCCGGAAGCTCTACGAGTTTGAGAGTTGGGCCAGGGTTCCAGAAGCTCTACGAGTTTGAGAGTTGGGCCAGGGTTCCAGATTTGCGGGCTCTGCGGCTAGGTTTCTCTAGCCACATCCTTGGCCCCCATGGAGCAGGGCGAGCGCAGGCATAAGACCCTTCCAAGGCGGGCAGGCATGGGCGTTTCGAGGGTCATAGATGGCAGCGGTGGCAGATTCGAACTCTACAGGCTTTACAGGTGGAGCGTCAATATTGGGTATGGGCGTGAGGACCTTCTGTGGGTGGCAACAAATTTTCTATGTAGATTTTCTATGGCGGATGTTAGGGGCTGAGAATGCTGCTCAGAGCTATGTTTCTGGAATGAATCCCTGAGCCTGAGTCTGCCTTTACTGTTGAAGCTCCTTTTTTTCTTTCCGGGTAGCCTTGTGTGTTCAAGGGCTCGTTTCCGGGTGGATGATAGCATTGGAGTTTTGTAGTGGTGGTGGCTTAGGGGATTTCTTTGCGGCCAGTTTCTTGTTTTCTCTTCGATTTTCTAGACCCTCCAGACCCCTCCCTCCTTGGCTTGAACAGGTTTTGGACCACAACTTTGAGGTCCACACTGGGGGTGTGCAGTGTTTTGGTTTACACTTTGAGGTTCTTTGGGGGCGTGTGGTGTTGGGTAAACACTTCGAGGTCCTTTAAGGGCGTGCGACTATTGGTTTAGCTTCTTTTTTGGTTTTTGTTGGGTTTTTTGCCCTGTTTTGTAACTCTTTTGCAGCCTGCGTGATGGGATGTGTGTGTATGAGCATGGTCTATGAACTAGTACTGCTGTGAACTTCTGTGGGGACAAGAAGATGTAAAAAAATTATATTTTCACTAATATAATTGAGCAAATTTTCTATTGGAAAAAAACTAATTTCAAATATAGTTTATAATAATAACAATATCTGAACTATCATAGTATGCAGATATTGACTAATTTCAAACAAGTCACAAGTGTCAACATTCATTTTACATACTCTTCCAATGTTGGATAAAAGGAAACCACTAAATTTGAAAAAGCAAAGAATAGATGAGAATAGCCAAGATACCTGCCATCAAAATCAAATATTTTTATTTTATTTTGCTTTTGCATTTTTGAAAAATGAATAGAAACGAAGCCAAGTCTTTGATGCAGAATTCTATTTAGACGTAACAAAGCATATATCGCATCATGGTCAGTCCAATATGCATCTAATATATTGACTTCACAATCGTTAGAATCCAATTTTGTCCAAGTGTGGTCAATTTGAGTTTTTGTTTTTGGAGTAGATTTGTTTGTTATTTCTTGCAAATGTTGTGAATGCATGTAGTCTATTAGTTCTTTGCTTCTTTGACCAGTTGCATGAATGTCAATATTGAAATCACCAATGATTATCAATATACAATCACTATGAACTACAGAAGTGAACCCTAAAGGAAGTATTGAATTAGATCAGAGCTCTGCAACCTTGGGACTGACAAAAATTAGGGTTCTCTGCGATCGCATGCATGGCCTCGGGAGTGATCCCCCCCCCCAAACCCTCTAGCCACCAGATCTCGAAGCGTTTCAAACACTCATCACCTCATACAAGAAGGCAAAGAAGGATGTGCAACCCTCCCGATTCGTAAAAAGATTAGAAGAAATTCCAAAGGTGGCAGTTCATTCCTCCTTGACTAGGCCTTTTGCATTGCAACTGGCTAAAAATGGCTTGATAGGTTAGTTCACTGGACTCTGGCCCTCCCCCAAAGCAATGGTGTCTTGGCTAGATCTAAACTAGAGGAAAATCATCAAAGGACATCTCTCAACAGCCTTCTGTGGGAAGGGATTTTATCTTTTCCTCTTTGAGAACAAGGCAGATCAAGATTTGATTTTTCGAAGTGGATCGTATTTCATGGGCACCAGAGGAATGTATCTGAACAAGTGGAATCTAGATTTCAGTCCTGAGAATGACATCCCCTCAGTTGTACCAGTATGGGTACGACTCCCATTCCTACCCCTACACTGCTAGAATGATGAAACTATTAAAAACATAGGAAACGCCCTGGGCAAGTTCATTGATCGAGCTGAACCACAAGAGGGATTACAATCTTGTGCAAGGCTATGCGTGGAAGTAGATCTAGAAAAAGGACTGCCAGAAGTGATACAACCAATTCTGGATGGATGGACCTACACTCAGATGGTGGATTATGAACAACTCCCTTTTAAATGTAAATATTGTCATGAGTATGGTCATTTTGCCAAAAATTGCCCCAAATCGACTTAGGAAAATCCAGACAACAAAGAATCAGAGCAATGGAAACAAGCAAAACGAAAAAAAAACAACGAACAAAACAGGGAATCTGCAACCGGATCGAAAAAGCAACAATACCCCCCCATCTCCAAGCAAAGGGAAGGACACAATCCAGATAGAGGATGAAGCAGAAAGCAACAAGAATCAATTCGAAATCCTGGAAACCCAGGAACAAGATCAGACGAAGACAAAGGAAAATATGAAGGGAAACCCTAAGGAACCAGACGTGTGCAAAGAAAACCTGGTAGAAGATCAAGATCCACATCTATTAGATGCTCATCTAGAGCAGGAAGACGAAAGTCAAGAGGAATCTGAAGAAGAAGTGGAAATTGAAATCCCCAAAGCGGTCCCAACTACTAAAGCAGGGAGGAAAACAAATAATGCCAAAAGAGAAAAAGCAACCACACAAGATAAGGATCTAGGTACCCAACCTATGCTGGAAGAAATCCTCCGAAAAGAGGAGAAAAATGGGAAAGCTCATCCAACAAAGGGACAGACACACGCCTCAAAGGGAGGGTCCAAGCACAACAGTAAGTAATGAAAGTTGTCTCCTAGAACTGTAGAGGAATGGGTCAAGCAGAAAAGAAAGAATCACTACGCAAGCTGATCAGAACTGAAAAGCCCCAAATACTCTTAATTCAGTAGATGAAACTCAAGGACGATGAAGTCCTCAAAGAAATCAAACAACTCTGGAATCTCAGTGAAGGTGTGGAAATAAGTGCGAGAGGAGCCTCAGGAGGAAGCTGCACAACCTCGAGCACCCAATTCTTCAAGGAGGAACAAAGAGAGGTTACTAATCACTGGATGATGGTCAAGCTAAAGCATCTACAATCAGGTATTACCTTTCCTATTTGCAACGTTTACATGCCAAATAATATAAGGGAAAAAAACAATTGTTGGGAAACTATGTCGAAACTGAAAGATATAGATGCCCAAGAAAACTGTATTATAGCTGGAGACTTCAATACAACATTACATCAAGGGGAGAAAAACGGGGGTTCCATTGCAAGAGACCAATTTTGGGAAAGCATGGAAGACCTGATCATTGACCTTGACCTTTTCGATGTAAAACCCTCAAAAGGGAAATATACTTGGAGCAACAAAAGGATTGGGGTGGGCCACATAACTACTAGACTGGATCGTTTCATAATCCATAGCCCTCTCCTCCTCCTTCCTTTGGACATAAGCTCTAAAATAATCCCTTGGGGGATTTCAGATCATCGACCTATAGCCCTCACCCTAACTAAGGCTTCAAATTATGGTCCCATCCCTTTTAGATTCAATCCTCTCTGGATGGATTCCCTGGATTTCCTCCCCCTCATCTCCTCAATCTGGTCCACTTGGATTAATGGAACCCCAGTGTTTATCTAGGAACAAAAACTCAAAAAAAACAAAACAAGCTCTCAAAGCCTGGGCAAAGGAAGCTTTTCTTAGCACAAAGGATGAGGTGCAACAACATAAACAAAAGTTAGAAGAGATACATATGGAGATGGAAGAAAAGGAAGTGACTCAGGAACTCCTGGCTCAGGAGCAAAATCACTTCCAAAAGTATCTAAAGGCGCTACACAACGAAGAAAGAGAATGGAGGATGAAATCCAGAGCCTTGTGGCTCAAGGCAGGGGACAAAAACACTACCTTCTTCCATAAACAAGCTAAAGCTAGAAAACATAGAAACACTA
>ML816461.1:40513-60932 GCA_009831015.1 Picea engelmannii
ATTGATTTTCTAACAATCGTTTCATTTCCGTTGTCACTTTTTTGTTGACACAAAAGTTTTCCAATGTTATTTTTTGAAAATTTAAAAATAGTGAATTCATGGTTTTGACTCTTGATAGTGATGTGTATACTAATCCATGTGTTTTAATATTGCTTGGATCAAATGCAAGCTTATCTAAAGTCAATCCATATGTTATGTGTATTGTTCTAGCTCAAGCTAGCTGTATTGTAAATTGTTTTCGTATTGTAGTTTGATTATTTCCTCTAGTGTATCGCAATGACTTTGCCATTTGAAATACTAGTGTCCAACTTGGTGAAATATTTTTGTCCTAGAATTCATGAATCTTTTCTCTTTGTAATTTTCTGACAACTGGATCAACAAATTCTATCCAAATAACATCCAATTCATTTTTTCCTTTTGAATAACCCTTCAATGTTACATCAACACCATTAACAAGTCTGTCTTCTATGTTGTAGTTTCCAGCATATAACTCAACCAAGAGATTCCTCTTTACTAGTATTTTTTTATGGCAAGGTAGTTTGGTAGTTGTTTTGTCATAAGTTGGAAATTTTTCTTGACTACTTTCAACTTCATCAAATTCTTCAAGAATGATCAATTCTTCATCTACTTGTGAAAGCATTTTTTCATTATGTCTTTGCACATATTTGTTTTTGTAAAACAATTATGGAATTAAAGGATCTATTGGTGGTGATCTACAACAATAGTTATTTATGTATTATATGTCATCATTGGACTGTTCATTCAATCACATTTTGTTCAAAGCTCTAATACAATCTTTGTATCTTTGATGCATTAGCATGTGCAACTCATAGCATTTTACTTTTTCTTGCCAAAAAGTGTATGATAATTTCTCCTTGTTCAACATTGGGCTTTCAAATATCATAGAATCTTTGACAGGTTGTGCTCGATACAAGTCCCCATAAAATATTATGTCAACATTTACAAAATATTTTGTCGGGGTATGTTTTATTTCTTGCAATCGTTTATCAATTTGGTACAAGAATGTTGAGCCAACAAGGGACGCCTCATCAATTAGCACAAAACAAAGTTGTTCATAGTGTTTTTTCAATGTATCCAACTTTTCATTGCTCAGGGGTAGGTATTATGATTTGTTAAAGGGCATGCAAAATGCAGAGTGAAACGTGACACCTCTTGCATTAAATGTTGCTTTTCCTGTGTACGATGTTATGATTCCTTTTAATTTAAGAGGGTCATATTCCATTCTATTGTTGTACATGCGCACAAGGGATTGGAAAATTGCCTTCCCAAGAAATGTTTTCCCACTCCCCGCTCCTCGTGTAAAAAAACAAATGGATTGGTTCATTTGAGGACTTTTTCTTTTTTGTCAATATATCTTTCACTACGTTGTTTGCTCTTTGTTCAATTGTCTTCTCATGCTATAGAATGTTGTATTTTTTAATATATGTGGTTGTTGTACAACATGGTAAGGTCTGTCGAGCGATTTTTTTATTTTTTTTATTTTCTTTTTTATTTTTTTATTTTTTTATGTTTTGAAAGTGTTGGAGGTTATTACCAATATCATATTCTTCATAGTGCTCACTATCATTAGAGACTATGTTATTATAAATTGATTGGTTTTCTTTAACTACATCTCTATTAAACACTTGATAATATCTAGCTTCAAGCATGCTTGATGAATAATCAAGGTTACCCCATGCTTTAGTTGTTATATATGTGATTTTTTTTTTTCATTTTTTTTATGGTTTCTTTTAAGCTCGTGTAGGCATTCTTCCAAGTTGAATATTGCTTATGAAAAATGTTTTCCTCAAGTCTACATGGAACCTATAACAACAATTGTTCTCTATAGAAATTGTCATCATCTTTGTGTTCACTATATCTCACGTATCTAATGACATATGGCATATCACTATTTCTTTGTTTTTTGCCCTTTTTTGTATAGCTTGATGCAAATTTTGCTAAGAATATATGTTCAATGTTTGCAGGACGTTGCAAATAACAATCAATGATTGATGCACATATTATGTCTTCTGAATGATCTAGTTCTAGTTGCAGATCTTTTGGTTTTTTGAGAATAAATGCTCGTTGATCTTTAAGTGAAGTATTAATAAAAAACAATATATACAACTTGTTGTGTAGACATTTGTTGCAATTTTAGCAAAGTTTTTCCAAGCATACTTATTGTTTGTACAACAACAATATTTGTTTTTTGATATTCTTCTCGGATATGCTTAAATTTCATTGTCATTGTTCTATCAAGTTTTGTCAAGTAAGAGCTACAATATGTAGTTGTTGCATATGAATCAAGTACGTATTGAGAATCTGTGTTTGCAGTCCAAACTTTGGAATATGACATGAGAAATTATTAGTCCACATGTCTATTGGTCTTCTCTCCTCTCTAATAGAATTATCATTTGATTTAAACTACATTTAATTGCATTGATGTATTCCTCTTCTGTAAAACTCAAGCTCTCTAAGAAGCTATTGAATGTGTATGTCTCATTGTATTTAGCATGTTCTAGAGTGTCAAAGAATAGTTTTGCATTTTTCTTTGTTGTATCATCATTAAATTTTGTTGCTTCAAGTATTCTTGTTTTTCTCATTGGAGGAATGGGGAAATTGAACCTACAATGAACATTTTTATTTTTCCTACAAGTTCTTGTGTGATGATGATGTTGAATTGTTTTAAGATTATTTGCAAGTATTCTTGAATTGGAAGACAAATATCTATCTACAAAATCTTTTATTCCAACATTTGTTTTTCTTCCATAGATGGGTGCATCCTTTATCCATAGCATTGCATGATCATGTTGACTTTGTTTTGGAACTCTATTACAAATAAATGATCTTTCAACTCACCATAGTACTAAACAATACAAAGAACGTCGATGGTCCTAGTTGTTGTATCATTGCATAAAGGTTCCTATGTAAATCTAGAAGGTAATCTGGTGATGTACAAATTGATCTTAGATCCATGTAACCAATGTCTGATTTTAGTATGCGGTCCAAATTTGGTTTTGACTTAACATCTTTTGCTACTAGTTTTCTTCCTTTCAATCGTCCTTTTCTTATTTTAATCCAAATACAGTTGAGCACTTGTCTAAGAATAAACCGAACTACTTTGTAAAACAAATTTATGATGTAGTACGCAAAGTCATGGTCTTTGTGCAATACCTCCCATTGAGAAAAAAAATTATTCTAATTTTTTTTGTGATTTTTTCTGGTCATTTTTCTCCATGGAAAAGTGTAGGGCAACTCATTTCCCTTGAATATCTATATTAAAAATTTCCTAATGGCATGTAGCCTTCAACAAGAACAATGTTTATTTGATTGTTTTGAAGATCATATATACTATGTGAATATGTGAATCCATGGAATAATGTCTTTGTTATTGGTTCTTCAGTGTTTTTCATTTGCGTCATTGTCCATTTAGTTACTAGTGTTAGTTGCATCTGCATCGTCAGCCTAGTTAAACATTTGTTTCCAATTTTCATTTATAGCAACTTTCTCCATCTTATACAACATGCTTTTGGATAGTCTCTTTAGTGCCTTCACGACCATGTGTACACGAATGTGACCAAAAGCATAAGCACTTTTGTAGCATAGTTTTTTCTTTATTTCCACTGCAACTGTGTTAGTTTCTTTTATGTCACGAGGTAAAGCATGTTGATTTCGAGATGTGTCAGTAGGCACATTGATTACACCTCCAATTAAGCCCATTCATTGTCCTCTATACTTATGACCTAGCTCTTGAATTTGCAAGAAAGACAATCTCAATGCTATTAGCCTTTCCTCTAATTCATTTAGTTGTTTCATTATGCATATACACTTATTTCGTCTAATTTCCCATGGACATGCAAATTTTGGAATCTCATCATGTTGCAAGCTCTTGTGATAAGGATTGCAAGTATATTGATTTTCTAAATTATCATGTGTGCATTCTTTCAATCCTATTTTTCCCGTTTCAATGTCAAGTTTCTGTATACATATTTGTTTGTTGTTTACTACATCTTTTTTTTAAAGTGCGGTTACAAACCAAGCAATTGTAGATAGGCATGTCAATGATATGTCTCTTGAATGCTTGCTTGGATAGTGCCGACAATATGTTTTCTTCTTCTTCTTTGCTACCATGAGAGAGACGAATTATTTTTATTCTATTATTCTTGTTGTCTTGTTTCAATGGTTGGAATTCATCCCTGATGAAATTTTCATTTTCATTTTTTTCTTCAATGTTAGATACTTCTAGACCAAATGTTATTGTTTCTTGTTCCTAATTCACTCTTTTAGAGATAAAAAATATATCTTTTTCTTCTCTCTATATCTTTTGTTATGTAACATCCCCACTATAATCCCCAGTTTAATTAATGCTTACATAGATATAATATGTGGCTACGAACAAAAAATGTAATATGTGAATTGTATTTCCTTGTTTTATTAATAAAATGTGATTTCGGCTACTAAGGGGACATGGAAAAGAGGCAGGGGATGAATTAATCCACAAGAGAGGGGAGTGTCTAGGATAATGGCCAAGAGGGGTCCAAAGGGGAAATACCCATGTATATTAATTTAACCCATTTTCCTAAACTTGTTAATTGTATATGAACCTTCCAATTCCTGATTGAGTGTTCCCAAAATTAATCATTGAATACATGTAAGAGGGTGGGTGTGAGTGGTCACATCCCAAAGTTATTGGGAACATGGGGGTTGAGTACAATTAGCTTGGGGAAGAGTGTAAGTTAAGAAAGGCAAGCCAAAGGGAGGAAATTCGTATGGGTTGGGATAATAATTTTACACATTTGAGTTTTGGTGCATGAGGAGAAAGTAGAGAGGAAGAAACAAAACGTGAAGCTAGTGTAACCATGGAGGGAATTATAGAGCAAGTTGGAGTGTATCGAAGCGTATTTGGAGCTGGAAATTGAAGAGCTAGGTTATCAGGCGTGAAGAGTGAACTTCGATGTGAGTTGCACCAAATCAACAATTGTTTGATCTTGGTTTGCTGATAGTTTTCCTAGCAACAAGTTCCCTTGAGTTCCAGTTGAGAGATTCCTAGCTACCTGTGCCAGAGAGACCCTGATAAATGAATGGAAAATTCCTGGGGTTAATCCTGATAAACATATGGCACATCCCTTGGGTTATCCTTGATAAATGAATGGTGCATTCCTTGGGTTGGGTAGGTCAGGAGGAAGAGAGCTGGTAGAAAAAATGGGATAGTTGTTTTTCATGTATTCCACACCTTAATGTCCCTTGGATGGGCTAAGGGATGTTACATTATGGTATCAAATCCTCTGGTTCAAACATCGAGCTTGTATGGGTCAAGATGGCTGCGAATTGTGAAATTAGTCGTTGCATATTTGTTTGTGACGGGTTTGGGGAAAAACAAAGATTTTATCTAGAAATCCCCAATTATGTGCGTGAAATTTGAGTTTCAATGAATTCAGATGATTTAAGAGGGTTAATGGAGTAGAGCGATGAAGTTGCACATCAAAATTCGACCTAGAATGGTCAAAATTCGAGTTTTAATGGTCACCTGTAGAGTTACAAGAAGTTTGGAGAATCAACGATTGAGATTGTGTTTGATCTCGTGATTGACAACCGAGATTCACTATGATAAATTAACAAATTCATAAGGATTTGACCATTTGAAAGGTTGATGAGATCACTGAATAGAATTAAATCGGGGGTTGTTAAAGGGATCAGATCGATGGTCTAGATCAATTAGAGAAATGTCGAAAATTTCCAAAGTGTTGGAAATTTCTAAGAGAAGTCGCCAACAACTGATGGACAGATGGACCAAAATGACAAAGATTTTGGGTCGACCATAAGACATCTCTAATCGTTGATGGTTGATGCTCGAGGTTGGATGAAATCCAACAAAGTAATTTCAATCACCAACGAACATCGTCAATGGTCGATGGGTCAATGGTCAAGGGTTGACTAATTTCAGCAAAATGTTTGAATCAAGCAAGAGAAGTCGTTGATGACCGACGTGTCGATGGCTTGGCGTCAACCAAATTCAGTAAAGTGTTCAGGTCATCCAAGAGAATCGATCAATGAACAATGGAGAATATAGGGTGATGACGTGTCATGCAAATTCATCATCCACGTGTCATGTCACGTCAGCCAATGGAGATGGTCGATGGTCGACGACTGGGTCAGTTGAATTGAGAAAGTGTTTTCGATAACCATTGGGGATCATTGATCATCGATGGGCCAATGGTCAGGTGTCGGCTGAAGTTGTTGGGAGTTCCATTCACCAATGAAGATTGTTGAAAGTCGACGATCGACAACTAGGTCGGTTGGTTTTGAGTTGTGTGCAAGTCGACCATCGGGGAGTTGGGCTGATGGTCGACGGTCGGGTCGACAGTTTGGGGAAGTATTGTGCACGCCAAAGAAGAACTTCGATCACCGATGGCCAATAGAGAGTATATCAACGATCCATATTTCTTCCGACCGAAGATCAAGGACGACGTAGATTGCACGTAGGCAAACAATTTCCATGGTTTAAAAAAAAAAAAACTAGATCCATTTTCTTATTTTGGCCATAAGTAGAGAAAATTACATCGGATTGGGATGAAACTTATTAGTTTTTTCTACAAAGAGGAGGTCTACAAAAGCGCCAAAGAGGGCCCTTGTCCAATTCT
This sequence comes from Picea engelmannii, assembly GCA_009831015.1. Classification (NCBI taxonomy): domain Eukaryota; kingdom Viridiplantae; phylum Streptophyta; class Pinopsida; order Pinales; family Pinaceae; genus Picea; species Picea engelmannii. Next base: position 47,155 of record ML816461.1, read on the forward strand.
GCTTGGATTTGGTAGAAATTGCAAAATAGTGATTTTTAAAGATCTGGGGTCCAGATCATTAACAAAAGTCTAGATTAAACCGAAACTCTTGGGGAGAGTAAAAAAAGTAGACACATAAATAACCCATGAAGCAAATGAATAAATACTATGGGGATTGGAATCAAGACACTGAAATAGTCCAAAATCCACTATTTCGGGCCACTTTTTGGGGATTTTTTAGATTTTCAGAGAAGCAAAAGTGACCCTAGATCACAAAACTGGAAAATTTTATTTAGTCGAATTGTTATATACTCATCAAGGCAAACAACTGTGGTTTAGTGAAAGTTTTCCAGAAGTGCACAGATTGAGAGATAGCTAGTTCTGTTAAAAATTCTAAGTCTAGAAAAAGGAGTGAAAAATGACAAAGTTGCAGATTCCAGATTGTTGTAGTTTTTTTACCGGAACATCAGATTGAAATTCTGAGAGTTTTTATGAATTCCATGTTGTTATTATTATCTATGTCTCATACAAAAGTTTCTCCGTTTTCTGACATATTTTCTTTTGCACTTGACAGAAGCTGGCATTTCAATAAAATTGCACGAGTAGAGAAAGTGCACAAAAAGGGGTGAAAATGGATTTTTCAAGAAGCCATAACTTTAGCTCAAAGATTGGATTGGGGCATGAGTACAACCATTGGAAAGTTTTTTCAAAGAGGAATGCATCTAAGGAATAATAGTGTGAATTTATGTAATGTGTCCTTCAAAATTGACGAGGAAATAACATGTATTCTAATTAACGAAATGTTTTACAATACACATGTTCTAACAGTAATTATTACATACACATTTCTTGCAAAATAGAGGTACAGAAAGAAAATTTAGTTCTTATATGAGGACTGGAGTTATGGAAGATGCTTGGGGATCTTATAGCCATGATGAAGATATCATAGGTCAGCATGTCAGCATGGGGAATGCTGAGACATAGTCAAATGGAAGAAGAGATAGACAAGAGTCTATCACTATGAGAAGTTTGCATAGGGAAGTGCATAGCTACAAGGATAATAATGAAAGGATTATGAAGGCTCAAGAAGAGATACTTTAGAGCTTAAATATGTTGCATAAACAAGTTAACAAGGATTCTGGCACCAAGCAAGCAACTAGTGCTAGATAAGTATCAACATCTAGATCCCATGGAAAAAGGGATGATCATGGAAATGATAGGCAGTTAAGAAGCATGAGCAGGTGCTATCATTCTCCAAGGAAGTCCAAAAGAATAACTACTGCAAGTTCAGGGCGAGGGAGAAACCCAAGTGTGTCTCCTGTTCAGAGGCAAAGAAGAAGGTCCGAGGCAAACATCTTGCAAGGTGAACTCAAGAAGATCCAACCACCTATTTTCAATGGTGAACATAGGAAAGGAGAAGAGGCAAGGTTGTTTGAAATGAAGAAATATTTCCAACTGCATGATTACCCCTCCCGGGTAGAAGCTATAATTGCCACCTACCACTTGCAAAGAAAGGCAACCATGTGGTGGGACCAACTTAAACAAGCCAAGAACCTCGATGAGAAAAGGATCTCATGGAGGCAGTTCAAAGGATATTTCCAAGAAAAATATTTGTCTGAGCATGGATATGAGAGAAATATGAAAGAGTTCTTTGAACTCAAGTTGGGAACATGACAATGAAGGAATATGAGAAAAGGTTCTTTGAATTGCTGAATTATGTTGACTTCATCAATGATGAGAAGGTCAAATTCCAAATGTTTCTAAGTTGGTTACCCTCTTTCTCTAGTGACGAGATTCAATATGATAACCCCAAGACCTTGGAAGAAACCATAAGGAGAGGAAAACACCTTTATGAGCAAAACAAAGGAAGGCCAGTTTTCCAAAAATCTTGGAATGACAAGATGAAAGAGAAAAAGGATCAAAGGCAAAAAGGTTTTAAGCCACCTTTTTTCAGGAATAAATCCCAAGCAAATCCCAAGGTCAGTCAACACAAAATGAGCACAAGACTCTAGATTCATTTGGGAAAAGGCCAAGGCAACAACTTGTTCAATGTTGGGGATGTGAGGGAAATCATTTATATAGGGATTGCCCTCACAAAGGAGAAAGAATGAGCATTGACCACAACATTTAGAAGGCTGAAATAATGAAATACATGGGAGGAAGCATGTTAAGGATTTATGCATCCTTAGACAACAAGCAGATAAAATATCAATCCCCCATGATCGAAGTGGAAGATAAGATTGACAACCAACCCATAACAATTTTGATTGATTCTGGAGCTAGCCATAGTTACATGAATGCTAACTTTGTTGAAATATTTCACTTGCAAAGAAGTGAACATAAGAAATCTTGGTTAGTTCAGTTAGCCACAGGGGCTAAGAGGAAAATCAATGTGTTGGTTAAAGATTCTCCGATATATATGAATGGACTTAGCGCAAAGGTAGATGTAAACATCATACCGTTGGGTTCATATGATCGTCTAATTTGCATGGATTGGTTAGAAAAACACCATGTTGTCCTATATTGTTACAACAAGACAATCACATGTCTTGATGAAGAAGGGCATCAAGGAAAGATTCAAGGCATTCCAAGAGATGTAGTTGTTAGAGAGATTTCAACTATGCAGCTGAAAAAGAGTTTCAGAAAGGGATGTCATATTTGTGTAGCCCATATGGAAGAGGCACCCAAAGACAAAGTGCTAATAATTGAATACCATTCGGTCTTGACGGATTTTGAAGATGTTTTTAGAGAAAATCCAGGATTTCCACCAAAGATAGACATTGATTTCTCTATTGATTTGGTGCCAGGAGTTGCCCCAGTGTCTAAGACACCTTATAGAATGGGCACACTAGAATTGAAGGAGTTGCAGATGTATCTTGAAGGGTTGTTAAAGAAGGGGTATATACGCCCAAGTGGTTCTCCTTGGGGTTCCCAAGTTCTTTTTGTCAAGAGGAAAGATGGAACATTGAGGTTATGTATTGACTTCAGACAATTGAAAAAGGTTACAATAAAGAAAAAATATCCTTTGCCAATAATTAATGATTTGTTTGATTAGCTGAAAGGTGCAATAATTTTTTCAAAGATTGACTTTAGATTAGGCTATCATTAGGTAAGGATAAAGGAAGAAGACATCAACAAGACAACATTCAAAACAAGATATGGGTATTATGAATTCACGGTAGTGCCATTTGGGTTATCAAATGCCCCAACAACCTTTATGTGTTTGACAAATAGAGTGTTCAGGGAGTACCTGGACAAGTTTGTATTTGTGTTTCTAGATGATATCCTCGTCTACTCTAGATCAGAAGAGGAACATGAACAACATTTAAGAATGGTGTTGCAAGTTTTAAGAGAGCATAAATTGTAGGCTTAGCTAAGTAAGTGCACCTTTTATCAAAAGAAGATTCACCACTTGGGGCATGTAATATCAACAGCCGGGATAGAAGTTGATCCTGAGAAGATAGAGGCCATTAGAGGATGGCCAATTCCAAAGAATGTGACAGAGGTCAGATCATTAATGGGTCTTGCCGGTTATTACCAAAGATTCATAAAAGGGTTCTCAAAGATTGCAAGTCCAATCACTTCCTTGTAAAAGAAGGAAGTGAAATTTGAATGGACTTCCAAGAGTGAAGAGAGTTTTCAACAATTGAAGGGAATATTGACAAGTGCACCAGTCTTGAAGCAGATCCAAATGAAGATTTTTTTGAGTGCATCGATGCATGCAAGGAAGGACTCGATGGAGTTCTCAGTTAAAGGGACCATGTGGTATGCTATGAGTCCAGAAAATTAAAAGAGCATGCGAGGAATTATGCTACACATAACTTGGACTTAGCAACGATTGTACATGAATTGAAAATGTGGAGGCATTACCTTATGGGTAGGAAATTTGAGCTAAGGACATACCACTATGGTCTGAAACATTTGTTTGGACAACCAACACTAGATGCTAGGAAAACTAGATGGCTGAAATTTCTGAGTGAATATGACTTCGAAATTAAGCATATAAAGGGAAAGGAAAATCAGGTGGTTGATGCACTCAGTGGGAGAGCTCATGAAGTGCATATTTCAGCCATCAACATGTACAAGACATATCTAAAAGAAAAAATTATTGCAACAACACATTTAGATTAACACTATGTGAAAATAAAAGAAACATTACATCAAGGTAATTTTCAACAAAAAATTAATTATTATGAGCTAAAAGAGGATGGAATTCTCATGTACAAGGGAAAAGTATATGTGCCAAATTCCACTGAGATGAAAATGCATTACTGAAGGAGATGCATAATGTGCCATATGTTGGGCACCCAGGATATCAGAAGACAATTGCAGTAGTAAGAAGTCAATACTTTTGACCGAGAATGAAAAAGGAAGTGGCTAATTAGATAGCCAAATGTCTAGAATGTCAAAAGGTAAAGAGAGAACATAGACATCCAACATGTTTACTACAACCATTTCCCATTCTGGAATGGAAGTGGGAAGTAGTTATAATTGATTTCATTACTAAGTTGCTCAGAATAGTGAAGCAACATGATTCCATCATGGTGGTGGTGGATAAATTGACTAAATCAACACATTTTATTCCAGTAAAGATTACACACAAGACAACAAATATTGCAGATATCTACATGAAAGAAGTTGCTAGGATACATGGAGTGCTTAAGGCAATAGTCTCAGATGGGGATCCAAAGTTTACGTCCAATTTTTGGAAAGGTTTGTTCAAAGGCTTTGGAATAAATTTAAATCTCAGTACAACGTATCACCCAGAGTCAAATGGGCAAACATAAAGGACTAATATGATAGTTGAGAACATGCTTAGAATGTATGTGATGGATCAACCATCAAAGTGGGAAGATTATATTCATTTAGTTGAATTTTCCTACAACAATGGGTACTAGGCCTCATTGAAAATGAGTTAGTTTGAGGCATTGTATGGTAAAAAATGTAACACACCCGTGAGTTGGGATAATCCAACAGACAGAGCAGTTGTTGGGCCATAATTGTTAAAGGAAATGGAAGAGAAAATGATAAGGATAAAACATAATTTAAAGGCTGCCCAGGATAGGCAAAAAATTCATGCAGACAAGAACAAAGTGTTTAGAGTTTTAAAGTGGGAGAACATGTGTTTTTAAAAGTGAAGGCAAAGAGAAGTTCATTAAGATTGGGAAGTTGCCCGAAGTTGGAAGTGAGATATTGTGGACCTTTTGAAATATTAGAAAATATAGGGCCAATTGCATACATGTTAACATCATCTGCATCCATGAGAGTGCATAATGTATTTCATGTGTCATTGTTAAAGAAATGTGTGCCTGACCCTAACCACATAATTGATTGGAATGTGATCCAAGTGGAGCATGAAGGGGATTTCCAGGTGGAACCAGTACACATCCTAGACCGGAAAGTCAAGGTGCTCAGAAACAAATCCATAGGGATGGTAAAGGTTAAATGGAACTACTATGGTCCTAAAGAGGCTACATGGGAACATGCATAAAACATGCAAGCATAGTACCCACATTTTTTTGACAATTTTGAAGAAGACGTAATGCAAAACTCCATTTTGAGTAGCTAGAGTTCCAGAACCACATCTCACATGTCTTAGCCAACTGCGTTGGGGGCCCTGATAAAATAATGGCCCATTCCTTGGGTTAAATTTGATAAACAAATGGTGTATCCCTTGGGTTAACCCTGGTAAACAAATGGTGCATTCCTTGGGTCAGTGAATTGAAAGGAACAAGAGATTATGGTTGGAACTACTGTTGGAGTTGTAAAATTGTAGAATTTATTTTCTAAGTATTGTGATGTAAATTTTCATATATGCATATCGACATAGTGTGCACCGAGGAAGATGCACAATTGCAGGGGAGGGGGAATGTAACATCCCCACTATAATCCTAGTTTAATTAATGCTTACGTAGATATAATATAATGTTTAATGTTTACGACCAAGCGATGTAATATGCAAATTTTATTAATAAAATGTGATGCCAACTGCTAAGGGACATGAAAAAGAGATGGGAGCTGAATTAACCCACAATAGAGGGGAGTGTCTAGGATAACGGGCAAGAGGGGTCCAAGAGGGAAATACCCATGTATATTAATTTAACCCATTTTCCTAAACTTGCTAATTGTACATGAACCTTCCAATTCCTGATTGAGTGTTCCCAAAGCCAATCATTGAATACATGTAAGAGGGTGGGTGTGAGTGGTCACTTCCCAAAGTTATTGGGCACATGGGGGTTGAGTACAATCAGCTTGGGGAAGAGTGTGAGTCAATAAAGGCAAGCCAAAGGGAGGAAATTTGTATGGGTTGAGACAACAATTTTACACATTTGAGTTTTGGTGCATGAGGAGCAAGTAGAGAGAAAGAAACAGAGCTTGAAGCTGGTGCAACCATGGAGGGTGAATTCTAGAGCAAGATAGAGTGTATTAGAGTGTATTTGGAGTTGGAAATTGAAGAGCCAAGTTGCTAGGCCTGAAGAGTGAACTCTGGTGTGAGTTGCACTAAATCAACAATTGTTTGTTGTTGGTTTGATGATAGTTTTCCTAGAAGCAAGTTTCCTTGAGTTCCCATCTGAGAGTTTCCAGGCTACCTGTACCAGAGAGACCCTGATAAATGAATGTCACATTCATTGGGTTAATCCTGATAAACAAATGGTGCATTGCTAGGCAGGTTAGGAGAAAGAGAGCTGGTGGAAAAATTGGGATAGTTGTAGGAGGATATCAGTTGGGTTATGAGTTTTATGAGCCATGATTGGACTGTGAGAGACCACCTTCTTTTGTGGATTACTAGCCTCAACTCGGGGGTGACTGGCTATTGAGAATTGGAAAAATCAGTCTATGGTTGGGTGGAATGTCCGTCCCAAGCAACTAGTTGCACAACTATTGTTTAAAGATAAGTGTTTTATCTTGTTTATGTTGTATTATGAGTTTTAATTGTTGTGCATGGTCTTTGTAAATGAGAATGATTTATATGTTGATGTAAGGAGTTGTTTAGATGCATTTCATGTTGACTAATAACATGTTGTAGATGGATCTATTTTATGGCTGTAGACAATAGCTAAATTTGTTTTAATTCATAGTTGAAATCTACAATAAATTAATTAATTGTAAATGAATCAATTTAGTTAGCAATTTTTTTTTCCAGGTGTATTGCGCAACGTAATGTCCCTTGGATGGGCTAGGGGACGTTATATGTTAGGAAATGATATTGGCTTGATGTTAATATTTGTCTCTTATTTCTTGTAATGGCTTAACATGAAAATGCCTTTTGTTTGTTCGAAACATAATAACATTAAATATCTTTGATGTTTTTCTTATTGAATGGAATTTAGTTAACATTGTGGTTGTGTCGTCAAACCATATGCATATTTTTATGTCCCAAATATAGGCGATCCAATCATAAGTAAAAAGACCACCTTCTATGTTGCCTTTCTCATATGGTAGTGCCAAATTCTCAATATACGCTTGCCAATCTGCAACTCTTGGGGCACCTTTTTGTATATCAATTCCGATATATTGTTCTATGCATCTGATTGCAAAAGAATAATTATGCATAACTGCATTCGAAAAAATTTGTGCCATTATCCTTCGCAAGCAAGGCACATCATATTCATCTTGTGTTAAATAACAAATGGTTTCAAAGAAACTTTCACCATAAGCACTATTGAATTCATGCACTTGTTCAAATTCATTTGACAACATCTTGTTTTGTATCTGTGCCCATTGTTGTTCTATGTTTTCATATTTCATAGGCCCTTCATTGTCTTCCTAAGTATCGATGGTGGCAATTTGTCTTTTACACAAGAGTGGTTCAAAATGTCCAGCGAGAGGATTGTCATCATGAAACAATATGTCAATGGTATTGTTGCTTAAAGTTGAATTGAAATGTAAGTATGGCTTCATTCATGTCTTTGACCAAATTCATATTGGTATTTTGAGCCATTTTGACAACCAATGTATGCAAAAAATGTCTCCCAAAAGGCCTCTTTATTCTGATGGTAGAACAATCGAAGCTAACTTCGACATTAGTTGCAAATAAATTTATGTATCATCGATATTATGCATTTCCATCAATAAATTTGCGTTCAATTAATGTTTATAAGATACTAGTGCTTCAATATCCCTTTTTTGTAAGAAAACTTTGAAATGTTGTATTGTACCTTCTCTTGATTCCATGGATGTGTATCTGTCATGTAGTAGAACTTGGAGAGAATCGAATAAACAATCTCCAAGAGTATATGCAAAGTTGTTCAAGCAAAACAAGTCACATTTTACTAACATATCATTAATGCCATGTTTTTGATGTCTAATAAAATACTCTTCTTTAGGCATATGTTCCCCCCCCCCTTATTTTCTACTTGGAGTTTCAATTGGATTCATTTTTCTCCAACATACTTTTGACTTGTAGGAAAAAAAAACAACTTCAACACAATTTTTTTTATATCTCCACAGAAATAAGAACCACTTATTGCTAACATTTACATACTGGGAAAATGTGCATACCTTGCATTCAATGTCTATTGCTAGAAACTTCAACCTGGTTGAGAAAATTTGTTGATGTGTGTGTGTCAATAGCAGACAATGTATTTTATTGCACACAACAAGGAAACTTATTACAATAAACAACTATCTTAATCTTCTTTTGTTATAAGAATGTAAAGAACATATAAAAGCTATCTATAGATTTTCAAAAACCCATCGGAAAAATATGAAAACAACATAATGCAACATTGGGGAAAAAGACAGTATCATAGGAATAATAATAATAATCTAATTTTAAGGTCACGACCAATCCATGCACCAAATTGGTGTATGAGAACCCCCTTGTTTGTGGGACAAGGGACCCCCTATGCTCATCAATTTGACTAGTAAAGTCTACAGAGGTATACATTGTTGGAGTTACTACAGACACACCTATGATTTCTTTTTCCTAAGGCTTTTCCTTATTTATTAGTCATAATTAGTCATTATCCAGTCTCATATATTTTAGGGGAGAATATTCTCTTTCAGTTGACACTTAAGTTTGACTAGTTGAGTTGAGTTTAGATGTTGCATTGGTTTTATCACCATGCAACATTGGGATCATCACAATGCTAATTCAACCTTGCCTTGGGATCATCACCTAACTGGTGCATTACCCTTGATTCCCTGAGTTAACTCCTTACAACTCTATGTTCAGTAAGTTAACTGAAGACTAGTTAACTAGTTAACTCAACTAGGTGGCAGTTCACTCCCGTAACTGCCTGAGAGACTAGACTAGGTGGAATTTCACTCCTGTAACTGTTGGTGTGTGTCTAGATCACTCTAGACCACCACTATGGCGCATTGGTTCTCCTCCAGTGCGCACTCATTGAGTTATACAAAGTATATCATGTGTAAATTATTCATTATTCATAATGGTTATTGAGAATTCTTTCATTCTTTCTCTCTTCTTCTTCTTTCTCCAATTCTCTTTGCAAATGTGTGTATTATTGTTTATATAGATCCATTTTGTGCAGGTTCAACACATTTACATGGGATCAGAGCCGACGGGCTGCTAAGCAAAAGCTACACCAAATTTTTTTGTAGGTACGAAAGATTGAAAACAACGGAAAGATGGATTTCCAAAAAGAATTCATTCTTACACCTTACAACTATTTTGCATGGAAGGAGAAAATGGCCATACATCTCTGAACCTGAGGGTTGTACAGGTTAACCTTGAATACAGATACAAAACCGACATCAGCCATAGAAAAATCCAAGTATTTAAATCGCATGGATGAGGCACTCGGAACAATTTGCAGTCTTATTTATCCTGATCTCCTTTTTCATATATCTTCCTGTAAGACTCCTAATGAATTCTGGACCACCTTGGAAGGGCTCTTTAGGAAACAAGATGATATGAGGGGACACATGCTGGAGATGGATCTTCTCACATTGGATCCAAAAAGATTCGATAATATCCAAGACTTCTTTACAAAATTCAAGGATTTACTCTTGCAACTCAAAGCTTGTGGGGTTGATAAATTGAAGGAGGAGAAACAAATGGTTCTCACCATTCTCTCCAAGCTTGGTCCTGAATTCTCTGTATTCGTATCCACATTCCATACTATCAGATTCACCTCTGGAGCCACCTGGAAGATGCCTTCTCTTGAGGTATTTATTGAATCCCTGGCACAAGAGAAAACCAAGCTCATCAACAAGGGCACAATCAAAGGCCCAAGGGAGCATGCACTCACTGTGCATGATGGCAGCCACAAATATCAGAAATCTAAAGATAAAGATAAAAGGAAGTCTCATGCACATCCAAATAAGGAAGGTTACACAAAACCCTTCATCGATGCCTCCAGATCCAAAGGGAAAAAGGGAAGAAAAGGGGAGAAATGCACGTACTGTCACAAAGGATTCCATTTGGAATCCGCATGCATGCAAAAACAAATAGATTTGATGTCTCAAATACTTCAACAAAACAACCTTGGAGATCACATCCCCGAGGGTGCCAAGAAGAAGAATCCAAAAGATCTAAATTCCAAGAAAGATAATTCTAGCCATGCCTTGATTGCCATCGACTCCTCTCTCGATGCTTGGATCGTAGATTCAGGAGCATCACATCACATGGCTGCCTCAAAAGCAATATATTCTTATTTGGATGCATGCAAAGTTCCTCCTATTCTTATGGGGGACAACTCTTCTGTCGAAGTCACCAACAAAGGAAGGATTGAACTCACCAACAAAAGCTTTGAGAATGTGCTGCACATTCTCAAACTTTCTGTGAACCTTCTCTCCATGTATTAGATGACGAATTATGGCACCGAAAATAAAGTCACATTCACACCTAATTTCATGGACATCTACGACATGCAAACCAACTCCAGGGTTGCTACCGGTGAGGTAAATCATCAGTCTAGATTGTATACATTTTATGAATTCATTGAACATGATTCTGCTTTACTGCTTACTCATGCTGATAAAAGTAGTAGGATATGGCACAAAAGGTTTGGATATTTGAATTTCAGATACATGCAACAAATTAGAAAGCACAGATTGGTTGATGGTCTACCAGACATCCATTTCTCTAAGGGAGTGTGTGAGGGATGTGTTCTCAGAAAACACCCTCCAGAGAAATTCGACAAAGGAAAGTCTCAGCGAGATTCCACACCTTTAGATCTGATCCACAATGACCTTATGGGTCCTTTTCCACATCCATCCATCAACAAAGCGAGGTTTGTTCTCATTTTTGTTGATGATTTCTCACATTTTATATGGATCTACTTTCTCAGGCAAAAATTAGAGGTCTTTCAACACCTCAAAGATTTCAAAGCCTTGGTTGAGACACAGTCCGGAAAGAAGATCAAAGTCCTTCGAACTGATAACGGGGGAGAGTATGTGAATCATGAGATCCACAATATTTTCCATGAGGTAGGGATTTAGTTGCAACACACAATTCCCTATACTCCGCAACAAAATGGATTTGCTGAGCGGAAAAAACGATCTCTAAAGGAGATGGCATCTTGCATGATGCATGCAAAGTCTCTACCACATAGAATGTGGGCTGAAGCACTTAAATGTGCAACATACATCCAAAATAGATCTCCCCATAGATTTTTCAAGGATAAGACCCCCTATGAGGCTTGGAGCGGCCTCAAACCAAAAGTGACCCACTTTTGCATTTTTGGTTCACGTGCATGGGCTAGGATTCCCTTTGAAAAGAGGAAGGCACTTGATCCACAGAGCACTGAGTGCATTTTTATTGGATACCATGATGGTGCGAAGGGATATCGTCTTATTTATCTTTCCTCGAACTGGATCATCATTGAGCGTAGTGTCCAATTTGAGGAAAGTGTCTCACATGTACCTCAACAGCAGCATGGAGACACCTTCACTCTTCCACCTGTCTGAGATTATGAGCATGCACATGCCGACTCTTATTCAGACGAGAGTTCTGATTCAAAGGACTTAGATGATTTAGATTCAGAGTCAGTACAGTGAGATGCAGAGTCAGAGCATCCAGATGCAGTTATAGAGCCAGAGCAGTGGCCCAAGTGGGCACAGACTACTCTTTAGGATGTAGGGGATCTCATTGGTGATCCAACCGATACTAGGACGACTCAATCTGATTCCGAGGAGCCTCCTGTTGCACTCATTGCCACTGAACCATTTCCCTCCAAGCATACTTTTTTGGTTCAGTCTTCAGATCCACATTCTTATGGCGAGGCTGCTAGAAATCCCTTTTGGGAATCCGCCATGCAGGAGGAGTACTACTCCCTCCTCGAAAACTAGACTCGGGATCTAGTTCCCCTTCCTTCTGGGAGGAAACTTGTCAGACGCAGATGGGTCTATAGGACCAAGAGCACAACGGATGGACAAATTAATAGATACAAAGCCAGGCTTGTTGCCAAAGGCTTTCAGCAGGTTCATGGTATTGACTATGACGAGACCTTCACTCCAGTAGCGAAGATGGATTCCATATATTGTCACTTGCCATTGCGACAACCAAGGGATGGGAAGTCCATCAGATGGACGTGAAGAATTCATTTCTTCACGGTGATCTCTATGAGGTGATCTACATGGAGCATCCCCAGGGATTTATGCAAGACTCATCTTTGCTCCGTCGATTGAAGAAGTCACTTTATGGCCTTAAGCAGGCTCCGAGGGCATGGTATGCCAAGATGGATTCCTACCTATTGTCACAGAACTTTGTACATTGTAAATCATACCTGAATGTCTACATGCTCGGGATGACTAATTCACTTCTACTTTTATTTCTGTATGTCGATGATTTGTTAATCACCGGGTGCTCTACCTCAGCGATTGTTGCAGTCAAGAGGATTCTACATGACATGTTTTTGATGACGGACATGGGTCCGCTACACTTCTTCCTTGGACTTGAGATTAGTCAGGATGCATAAGGCATCAAACTGTCTCAGGCCAAGTATGTAAGAGATCTTCTTGAGAGATTTCACATGACAGACTGCAAGTCTGCTCCGACTCCTTTCCTATCAGGAGTCAAACTTGAGGATGGCGGGGATACTCCACTAGTTGACAACACACTATACACACATATAGTGGGGAGATTTTTGTATCTCACACACTCCATACCATACCTCTCATATGCAGTTGGTGCAGTTTCCAGGTTCATGTAGAAGCCGCATGAGCTACATTGGAAAGCTGCAAAGCGTATCATTCGATACATACAGGGCACCATCACCTTTGGGATTCATTATGCAATAGACTCTACATTAGATCTCATCGGGTTTACTGATTCTGACTGGGTTGGAGATAACATTTATCGCAAGTCCACATCTGGTTACTCACTCAGTCTTGGTTCCCCTATCTGTTGGTCGAGCAAGAAGCAAGATTCCATTGCTCTATCTTCAACCGAGGTAGAGTACAGAGGGGTAGTTAACATAACCATTCAGGCTATGTGGCTACAACATTTTCTCACTGAGTTGGGCATTCATTTTCATCGGCCGATCGTCATCTGGCGTGACAACCAAAGCACTCTGAAGTTCTGCAAAGATCCAGTTCAGAGGCAACAGACGAAGCACATCGATATCCACATGCACTACATCTAGGACTTAGTACACGAGGGGATCATTGACCTATAGTTATGTCCTTCAACATAACAAATGACATACATCTTCACCAAGACCTTCACTGAGCAGAAGTTTCATTCTCTGCAAAGTCATCTTGGAGTGAAGGACACAATTGCCTAGCAACTGTAGTTCTTCCCTTTACATATATTGTACCTTGAGGGGGGGTTTTTCCCATGAGGTTTTCCCTCTTTCCTCACTTTATTTTTAGTGTATCTTTTTTATTTG
>ML816461.1:61331-75099 GCA_009831015.1 Picea engelmannii
CCTATGGATTTGAACTTGTGACCTCTTAGGAGGAAGCACATGTTCTTAACCATTAGGCCCACAACAATAATTAATTAGTATATCATATATTCATTTTCATATACAAATATGCATGCAAACTTTTTTTGTGCATGGGGGAATTATGAAGAAAACCATAACCGAGAGAAACTATAAGAAAAAACCACAACTTTAATGGAATTGACATCTACATCCATGGCTAACAAATGATAAACCTTGAAACTTTGGATGGCAACTAATAGGTTTAGAATAATTTTGTGTTGACTTCCAACAAATTTACCATTTAAAGGCATTAAAGTTTAGATTAATGACTCAATGTAGTCATAAGCTAAACACATACTCTATTGTTTTGAGTTCATAAGCAATCAGATGAGTTTACCATTTAAAGGCATTAAAGTTTAGATTAATGACTCATTGTATTCATAAACTAAACACAAACTCTATTGTTTTGAGTTCATAAGCAATCAACAAGATTTTGCAAATGGTTATGGATATTTTTTTAACAACATTTCATCCAAAAAAACATCAAGTTGATTTGGCAAATGGTCATGGATTTCTTTTAATAGCATTTCATGGGAACTCTTAAAAAAAACATGAAGTTTGAGTGTTGTTTATTACATTTTGTAATCTACCTATCAACTCATTTCTTATATATATATATATATATATATTTGTATCTTTTATAAATAAGTAATAAATTTAACATTTTATTTTTGTCTTAAAACTAAATTTTAAGTTATATTTTTACTACATATTTAAACCCTTGGAAGAAATGCTAAAGTACAGTAGTCTATGCGCAAACGACTTCTTATATAATCTTTCCATGCAAAGTGTGTTCTATGGAAACAATTTAATTAATTAATTAATTAATTTTTTTAGTTTTTTTTTAGTTTTTCAAAATTTTAAAACCATATTCAATGACCAATGTGGACATGCATTATGTTTTCCAATTACGGTGGGGGATATTTTCAAGTTTATTTGAATGCCAAAAATGACTTTGTTGTTTTTCTTGAAATAACTTATGAGGTATTTTGACAGAAATTACACAAAATTATTTTAATGGAACATGGATAAAGTGAATTTTTTGGTAGGTTAATGTCTGAAACCAGACATTCCACCTCTACGAGGCCTCAAAACTGGTCTAGCTCCTTACAAATTACTACCCACCAAGGCCGAGCAAGCAACCAAACTTGCATCATAAATTTGTTCTCTGCTATGAGACTGGGTCAAATGTTACAAGAGCCAGTTCTTTCCATTATAAAGATCCGTCAAGGGTCTATTAGATTAATCAGAATTTCAAGATTACTTGGCTCGACTATTTATTGCAAGAGTAAGATCTATAAAGCAAATTGAACTCTATACCAAACAGACGCTGCGTCCTTGTAATATTCCAGTTATCAAATAGTATGCAGAACATAAATAATAAGCTAGAAATTACAGATAAACAATGATATTACCAGAACAACACCACAATAATATCAAAATAATACCAGAATAAAACCAGAAAGAGCACTTTAATTACTGAGAGCAATGTTCATTTGCCTCTTCGAGGGGGCAACCTCCAACGGAGCAATGCTCTATTACAATAATATCCCAGACAAAACTTCTCATACCCTCGACTCCTATTTATACTAAATATGTCTATCAAAAGAACGATCTAGAGGAAGATCCTTCTAGAAGCGAAAGCTTCTATTAGGTCTTCTTACATTGGACTTATTCTTCCTTATTTCTAGGTCTTATTAATATTTACCTTTATTACATGGAAATATATTATTCTACCTACGTGAGGGGTTAGGTCCCTAACATGTCCTCCCCCTTAAAAACAACCTTGTCTTCAAGGCTTGAGATGAGGAAATTGCTACAGAATGGCAGCTGGTTCCCAAGTGGCATACATTGGAGTTGTATCTTTCCACTGGACTAACACTTCCTTGATGGTTCGCTGACGCTCATGTTGGTCAAAAACTGCTCGTGGTTGTATCCAAATGGAGCTTTCTTCGTCCAACTCAGGAAGGTCGGTTTGAGTTTGGCACTTAGTTCCAATCACCTTCTTTAAGCATGAAACATGAAAAATAAGATG
This sequence comes from Picea engelmannii, assembly GCA_009831015.1. Lineage (NCBI taxonomy): Eukaryota > Viridiplantae > Streptophyta > Pinopsida > Pinales > Pinaceae > Picea > Picea engelmannii. The sequence goes on from ML816461.1 coordinate 63,427, forward strand.
GAGCTTAGAATGACTGGGCAAAGCTAACTGATAGGCCACTTGTCCCACATGCTTGAGAATGGTATAAGGACCATAAAATTTGGGCGCCAGTTTCTGACAATGGTTATCCTTGAGGGAATTTTGCTTGTAAGGTTGCAGTCGAAGAAACACATGATCCGCTTGTTGCTTCATGTGATTTTGGGCCATGAACAAATTCTCTTTAAGGGTACGAAGAATAGCCTCTCAAACTATAAGAATTTGGTCAACCGCCTGGACCTTCGACACACCTGGAAAATATGAGAGAACTGAAGGTAGCTTTTGTCCATATACCGCTTCAAAAGGAGTCACGCAGGTAGTTGTATGGTAAGAAGTGTTGTACCACCATTCAACTAGTGGTAACCATTGAGCCCACTGATTTTGAATTTCCGATGCAAAACACCTCAATATTGACCATCAGTTTGGGGATGATAAGCTGTGCTGAGATGCAATTGGGTGCCTTGGAGCTTGAACAATTCTTGCCAAAAATTGTTGGTGAAAGTTGGGTCACAATCATAAACAATAGAATGCAACATGCCATGAAGCTTGAAGATATGATCCATGAACAATTGAGCCACCGTGGATGCTGTAAATGGGTGTTAAAGAGCACATAAATGACCATACTTGGAAAGACGATCAACTACCACCATCATGACTAATTTATTGCCCGATTTAGGTAAGTTGATAATAAAATCCATAGAGATATCCCGCCAAATAGCAGGTGGAACTGGAAGCGGTTGTAGTGTGCCAGGAGATTTGACTGTTTCGCCCTTGTTGCATTGACACACATCACATTCAACCACAAAACTATGAACGTACTATTTCATACCATCCCAAAAAAAAGAACGTTTGACCTGGTCATAGGTTTTGGTAAACCCTGAGTGCCTAGTTGTGGGTGTAGCATGAAGCTCAGAAAGTACTGTGGATTTAAGTTTTGACTGTTTACTTAAATACAAACGACCTTTATATCGAATCTCATCATTGAGCCAAGAGTGCCCTAAGGGGACTAGAGAATTGGACTACAATTGTTGTATCAAACACAAAATTTTGGGATCTTGTAGCCATTCCTAGCGAACAACTTGGAGCCAATCTGGTACAATGAAGGAGAGAGAAAAAAGGGACCCTTCATCTTCATATTTTTTGGAAAGTGCATCAATAACCAAATTGTCTTTTCCTTTCTTGTAAATGATCTCATAATCATATCCAAAGAGCTTAGTCACCCATTTTTGTTGCTCTGGGGAGGAAAGGCGTTGTTCCAGAAAATACTTGAGGCTTTGATGATCTATCTTAATTTGGAAGCGTTGCCCCAATAGATAAGGGCACCAAAGATCCACAACATGCATAATAGCCAACATTTCCTTTTCATAGATTGATTTGCCCAAATTGCGCTATGATAGTTGTTTGCTGGTAAAGGCCAAAGGCCGACCCTCTTGCATAAGGGCGACGCCAATTCCTTTCCCAGAAACATCACATTCCAGGACAAAGGTCTTTGTGAAATTAGGAAGGTCCAGGACTGGAGTGGTTCACATGGCCATATTCAAGGTTTGAAAAGCCCGAGCAGCTGCTGGAGTCCAAGTGAAAGAATTATTTTTAAGTAGAGTAGTGAGAGGTGCTGCAATCTTGCCATAATTCTTAACAAACTTGCGATAATAACCTGTTAAACCCAAAAATCCATGCAAGCTTTTGAGAGTCTTTGGGTGAGGCCAATCTTGCATAGCTTCAATATTTTTAGGATGCACCCTGACAACGACCTTGCCAACAACATGACCCAAGTACTCGACTTTCGAGACGCCAAAAGAACATTTAGATTGTTTGAGGAAAAATTGGTGTTGCGAGAGTAGATGGAGAATTTGATCCACATGGGAAAGATGAGATTGCCAAGTTTTACTATAGATGTGAATATCATCAAAGAAAACTAAGACAAAATGACGGAGAAAAGGACGAAAGACACGATTCATGAGGCTTTGGAAGGTGGAGGGGGCATTACAGAGGATAAAGGGCATGACCAAAAACTCATAGTGACCCTCGTGAGTTCGAAAGTTCGTCTTGGGTATGTCAACTTCTTGCATACATATTTGGTAGTATCCATAACGCAGATCAAGTTTAGTGAAGTACTGAGCACCACTCAACTCATCCAAGAGATAATCAATGATAGGAATGGGGAACTTGTCCTTGATGGTGAGCTTATTGAGGGCACGAAAGTCGGGACACATGCACCAAGTACCTTCTTTCTTAATTACCATGACCACATGTGAAGAATAAGGGCTGGTATTGGGGCGGATAATACCCGCTTGGAGCAATTCCTCCACTATTTTCTTAATTTTATTCTTTTGGGCAAAGGTGTGGTGATAAGGGCGAAAATTGGGAGGAAGACTGTCAGGAACAAGGGGAATGGAATGATCATGAACACCACGAGAAGGAGGAAGTCCCTGTGGGGTGGAAAAAACAAATTGATGTTTGGAAAGGATAGCTTGGAGGTCAGGATGCACAAAGGGTGTCTCAACGGCTTGAATAGAATGGAGTTGAGCAATGATGTCAGAGTGGCCTTTCTTGAGGAGATTTTCCATACGATGGGAACTAATGATCTCAAAAGAACCAACTGTGAGACCTTGGAATTGATACCTTTGTCCTTCCTGTTGGAAATGCATGGTTAATTCCTTAAAATCCATAGGAATGGGACCCAAAGTGCATAACCATTCAACACCTAGCACAATGTCACAACCTCCCATGTCAATGGAAAGCATATGAGATTTTAGTTGGTAATGTCCAATTTGAAGACATACATTTTCACAACGTCCACCACATTTCATGGACCCACCATTGGCTATCATGATTTGAAAATTATTGGCAACACGAATATAGCAATTGGTTTTCTGGGCAATGCGACGATGAATAAAATTGTGGGTGCTACTACTGTCAACAAGGATGATGACCTTCCTGTGATTAATGTAGCCAATGAGCTTGAGCATTTTTGGGGTCGAGAAGCCAATGAGGGAATGCAAGGAAATAAGTGGGTCAACTTCGAGTGGGTCAGCAGGTTCCTGGGTGGCATCGGGAAGGGAGGGTTCTTTAACGAGGGGAACTGTCACATCCTCTTCAGGAACATCTTCGGAGATGACCATAAATAGTTTTTGTTCCTTACACTTGTGCCCAATAAAACATTTTTCATCACAATTATAGCAAAGACCCTTTAGTTGGTGTTCAACCATTTCATCCCTAGTTAGTTTTTGGACCTTGAGGGGAGTAACAGAGAGGTTAGGATTAGTGGGTCGAGGGCGAGGAACAAAAGGGGGTTTTTTGTTCTGGGAAAAAACAACCTGTTGGGCCTCTTTAACACGTTGAGTAGCTTCCAACCAAGTTGCAGGGCAAGCCATGAGAACCTGGGATTAGATTTCATCCTTGAGACCACTGATAAAGCATTCATGGAAGAACACATCTAACATGCCCTCTGTTCGAAAGGCCAAATGCTCAAAAGCAGTGATGAAGTCTTCCACTGTGCTTGACTGTTTCAACTTGGTCAAACGAACAAGATAGTGGGTATCAATATCAAAACGGGCATAGAGCTCAGTAACAAACTGGATACAGACAATATACCCCTGACGTGAATTTTTTTCGCCATTGCCAGCGTTCAGGATCTAGATAGAGGACATCATAGCAAAGTTTGTCCTACTAGTTAGTAATACTATGCAGAGAAAAATAATGCTCCATTTGAGTGACCCAACCTGTAGGATCGGAGCCATCAAATTTATTGACCTCTACATGGGGAAGACAGGGTTCACGATGAAAGGAGTTGGAGTGAAAATGTAGAGACTGAGAGGAATCATCATCATTAGGTTGTTCGGATGAGGAAGGACCCATAGGGCGGTTCAATAATTGATTGACAACAGTGTAGAGGGAGGTTAATTGGGTTGTGAGGTTGGCTTCCATGTTGTTAAATTTGTTCTCTAATTTGTCAATGCGGGAATTGGTAGAATCCATTTGAGATGTGATATGTTCAATGGAGACATGGGCTTGATTGACGAAAGTTTGGAGTTCTTGGTTGCAAGTGGTGGCCATTTGAAGAGGGGACATGCAAGTAAGGAAAACACAATGGGTGGGTGGGATTGTTGGCACAGGGGCAGACCTAGGGTTCAACACTACAACAACACATCAACAAAACCCTAACTATCGGCCCTTTCGACAACACCTGCGAAGCAGATGAAGTCTCACCCGAGGTAGAGGCAGGGGTGGTTGCAGGACTCAGATGTCTGCAACCTTAGCTGGGACACAAATCTGTGATTCTAACACTTAATAGAGCACTCAACAGTTAACATTCATCAATATTCAGTCTCAGTTACAACGTCGTTAAACCCTAATTACAAAGCATCACATTATTCAACCAGATCTAGCATCTAGCAACACTTAGCACGACGAAACAAATCAGATCTTAGCAGATTCAAGCACTAAGCACATGTATATCAATCAGATCTAACATCCATCCACATTATTAAGCACTAAGCATCAACATATATTTCTATCATTCATCTATATTAAAGCACTAACCAAGTAATTAGATAAACACATCAATTCATCACACAAAGCATAGCAACACAACATGTACGTGGTTCACCCCCACCCAGGGGCTACATCTACCAACTCTTATCTTCTTTATTATCTTTGGTCAAGCTTCTTACAGGCACATAACATCCAAGTTCTACTCCGCAGAAGACAGGAGATCTGTGCGCACTCCGCAAGATCCTCCTTCTTCTAGCTAGGGTATAGCACAAAGCCTTCACACAGTCTCTTACAATGACTTGCACTTAGCTCTACAAGTCTTACACAGTATGCACCAAAGCAATCTCCACTTAGCACTTAGCACTGCCAATCACATAGATTAGACCACAACCATCACTTGCATCTAGCCAAACGACACTTAGCCATTCATATTCACTACATCGCTGTAGCATCTATTTATACATACAAAACAAGCCTAAGCATGGGTAAACCCATGGGCCGACATTCCCATACTCGTTACATAATCCCAAATCCCAAAAAGGGCCCTAAAAGGGGCCGAGATCCCGTGATGTCCGCTTCATCTTGCACTCCACCTTCAACAGCCTATCGAAGTCCCAAAATTAGGTCAAACATGACCACGAATCCTCAAAACTTGGTCAAGGGCCAACAGGCCCCCAACACTCACCTGTTACTCGTCCTGAGTCACTCTGATCTGACTAGTTTTGCTTCAAAAGCCTCGAGCTTGGCTCGAGTTGCTTCGACTTGTTGTTGTTCCACGACCTCTTGTTCAATGAACTCTTGTATGAATTCTTCGTTGACAGGTCCCGCTAGGTGTTGTTCAGCTGCAGTGACGACTTGCTCTAGTTTCGCTCCCCGACCTTCGATCTCCGTGAATATTTGGTAAGTGTTGTAGGTGAATCCCCTCGCGGACAAGTGGATTCCCTCTTGGTATCTAGACTCCTAAGGCCAAGACAAAAAAGTGATTAACATGGACACTGACTTCCTTTTAGATCTAATCAAGCTAATAAATGAAAGAGAAGGAGAAAGGTATGTACCTTATTAGCGACGTTTGTCCTTGCAAAGTCCAGGCTAAGCTTCGATCCTGAGCTCTTTGATAGGTTCTGTAAAGAAAACAAAGGTACATAAGACTTCCTACTCTACTGAGATTAGCTCAAACATAGATCCATCTACTGCAGACAAACTCATATGGAACAAGCATAAGTTTGAAAGAAACAGGCCAAGCATTGATTATTAATGAGAATAAGTAAAAGTACTTACAATCCTTTGAATGAAGGTGCAACAACTTCTTCCAGTTCTCCTTGTCCAACCCCTTTGCTCAAATAATCTCCACTGATTGCTTTGATGACATCTCACTCATGAGATCATAAGTTTGATGTAATTCTCAATCTCCATTGTCAATACCTTCTTATGAGATCATATGCTAGGTATAATTCTCAATCTTCCTTGTACCTTTCACCATGAGAAGGCCTCCTTATATAACCTTGGAGAGGTCCAACCACTTGAGATATCTTTGGGATAAGTTGAGGATTCCTCTCCTTCAGTTGAGGATCTTCCCCAAGATCATGCCTTGACCATCTATTCGAATCCAACCACCTTCAGGAATTGAGGGATTCTTCCTTGATTTGCCTCAACAAACCCAAAATTTTGTTAGAAAAGGGTAGCGCTCCCCCATAAGGGTGCACAGGGTGCTCAAACACTCCCCCAAAGAGGCTCAGGGAGCTCCAACACTCCCTGATAGTGGGTAGGGGAGCACTCCTTTCGAAAATTATTTTTTTAGTGGTTTTTCTAATGGCAAAAGGCTTGAACTTCCTGTCAAGTGATTTCTCTTCTTCCAAACTAACCTTTGAGGTGTTTTAAGTGTCTTTGTGATTTAGTTAGAGGCACGACATATGCAAGATGGTAGTATGATGTTTGTGACACTTGCAACACTTATAGTCAATATGCGACACTTGCAGACAAGATGCGACACTTACAACACTCGTAATGACGACACTTGCGACACTATCGAAGTGAGTAATTTTGAGGTGTAACAGATTGCCCCCCAAAGTACGAAGTTAGAAGACGATGATCACTGAAGTACTTTGTAGACTTTTTCGAGCAAGGGTATGGATGCAGAGAGACCAGAAAAAGCTGCACACAACCATCAAACAAATATTATGACATGTTTCAAAACCCAAGGCAGCCATACCTATGCTTGAGTGATAAATACTTTTTAGGTATGGTCGCCATAAAATACACTGCGGATCCATAATTATATTGACAAAAGGTATAGCCATCACAAATAAAATGTGGATCTATACTCTTATGACCTAAACTGATTGTAGCCACGAAGAATACACAGTGGATCTACGAAATGACAAGACATAGCCACGCCCAATACAAAGTGGATCTATGTAACAATATATGTGTCATAGTTCAAGAGAACTCCTTCACAACCTGGGCAAAGTACATATAAGAGTGATGACTCAACCTAGGGTCTTCTTACCGATCCCGATGTAGTATGAATCTAACCATGTGAATAAATGTCTTGATTTCGAATATGGCAGAAACCACTTGATTACCAGTCAATGATGTAAACCGTTAACAAGCGCGAGGGAGATCACCATTATGTCAATGATTCCCAAGGTACTCTAGTACATTCCAAAGAATGTGAATAGACGAGATAAAGTTGAACATCTGTGGAATCATCCGATCAGAGCTCAATGATGTAAACCCACTATCGGACACGAGGAGGCCTGCCATTGAAGCATGCAGGTCCCAAGGTACTAACTAGTTTCTAAGTTTGAGTCCCTGGATAATGTGTTGAAGTTGACAAGAATAGACTCGTCAAAGGAGGGCCTTGATGTATCCCCCATCAACGACACGAAATAGAGACAAAGATGTAATTGGTATATAGAATGAACATGGACTGACATGGGTATTGAAACATGATATTTGTGATGGCTGACTCTCGAGGCAGATACTTCCCTTGAACACTGAGACACTGAGGCACATCAACAGAAACTTGACATGGACCAAAACTTGATGATGCAATGGATGTTGTGACTTTCGTCAGGTGACCCAAAGGAGTAAAAGAAACTCAGAGGATTGGCTCAGTGCAGAGGTTCAGTGGATTAAAATGCGTGCAAAAACAAAGTGTTGTGTTCAAGGGCGACTGTAAGAGTTACTGGTAGTGTTCTCAAAAACTGCCTGGCTTGCTTGTTTCAATTCCCCCCCCATCCAGATAGATGAGTACCTCTTTTTAATTTAATGAGCTCGAGGAGGGTAACGCATGCTCGATATGACTCACCTTCGGTAAGTTCCTCTTCCTTTATTTAACGAACTAGAAGAAGTAAGGGTTCGGTCCCATATGAGCCCTTCAATGTATGATCGTTTAACGAGTCCAGAGAAGGTAAACTCAGTGGTTTTTCATATTTAGAGAGTCTGAAAACAACTTAAAGATGACTCCAATGTTGTCCTTTTTCATAATGTTAGTCTCGCGAGGCCGAAAAAGAGATAAATTATCACTCGAAAGATGCCCTTTCAAACCTTTTAATGAGTGGGAAAGGAAGCAAGATCACTCGACAATCTTTTCACGTTTAGAGAGTCTGAAAAGAGTTTAAAGACGACTCTAGGGGGTTCCTTTTTCGTATAACCATGCGAGTCCAAAAAAGAGATAAAATTTTACCCAGTTGCATTCTCATGTATTTACGAGCACAAGAAAGAACAAAGACTAAGCTTGGTATGCCCCCAGCTTAAAAGCTAGTGTCTTAACTCCAGAATTATCATCAAAGGCTGGAGACATGCCCTCCAAGCTTCAATTCATTCACCGACTTTGAGGTTGTCACCAATTTATCTACTAGACGGAGAAAAAGGATAAGAGTGGATGAGAAGAAGGTTCAAGAGAGGTGATTGTTTCATTTTTTAACGAGCTTGACACAGGAAAAGAACTATGCTCAGGGCTCCGGGTTCAATCCCCAGGTATCTGTTTCATTTTTTAACAAGCTTGCCATAAAGAAGAGAAACTGTGCTCGTGACCTCTGTTTCATTTTTTAATGAGCTTGCCACAAAAGAGAGAAACTATGCTCGTGACCTCTGTTTCATTTTTTAACGAGCTTGCTACAGAGAAGAGAAACTATGATCATGACCTCGGTTTCATTTTTTAATGAGCTTGCCACAGAGAAGAAAAACTATGTTCGTTGACTCTCCTTGATCATGGCTTCCAAGAGAATAATGCTCTAGAAGGACACCATGTCAAGGGACAAAAATCGGTCATGGCTTCCAAGAGATTTTCATTGGATGGAAGAAAATCACTCTGGAAGGAACACATGTCGAGGGTCTCATCAGGGGTAAGGAGATCAGGCTCCAACAACCCTATCGAAGAGATCACCATGTCAATTACCGGATCCATATCATCTGAAGTTGAAGTTATGGGAGATAACACCACATAATTGACATGCGGCGGGGGAGATACTGTCATCATATAAGAACCATTCAGGGAGGTAATCCAGTTAGGACCAATGAATGAAAGTTGATTAATAGTCACCATTCTTCCATCCTGTGGGAAAGATATCACACAAAAAAGAGTGGACACATTAGCTTTCATGGCATAGACATAATCCCGCCCAAGGAGTAGAGAGAAATCCAAGGGGTCTCGGACTACCATGACATCATTAAAGACAGTTTTCCCTCCCAAAGTTACCGGAAATTGAGGAAGGGTCCCTAAAGGTTGACTAGTTCTTCTGTTAAAAGATAACATATTCTGTGTAACCGACGCAAGCTGAGGATAACCCAAGGCGTGCCAAGCAATAGAGGACAAAATACTAACGGACACACCTTCATCTATCAGCATTTGAGGAACGTCACGACCACAAACCTGTACTGTAATCTGGAAAGGAATGTGAGAGGGAATATGAGGTCCTATTAGCACACCCCAATAAAAAAGGATGGCCTCATTACTTAGAGGGGGTTTCGTGGGAGAATGAGGAATTCCCCCCAACACGGTAGATTCTGTATCAACGAGAAAAATGTGGGCAGTATTGGGTTTACTCTCTAGAGGGAGAGTAGGATCGACTGATGATGGGATCAGATCGACCACGCTGGCACTCTTTAGAGGAAGAGTAGGATTGACCGATGATGTAACCGAAGCAATCACTTTGGCACTCTTTGGATGAAGGGTGGGACTGACTGAGGAAGGGGCTAGATCAGTCACTTTGGCACTCGTCAAAGGAGGAGTGGGATCGATCGATGACAAAATCGGATTGACCACTTGGGTTTCATTCTCCAAGGGGAGAATGGGGTTGACGGATGGAAACAGATTGACCACTTTGGTGTCACTCTCTAATGGGAGAGTGGGGCCAACCGAGGATGAAAACAGATCGACTACTTGGGTTACACTCTTTTGATGAAGAGTAGGGCTGATCGATGACGGAACCGGATCAACTACTTTGGTGAGTGGTTCAACCGAGGATGAAACTAGATTGACCACCTGATCAACCGGATTGACCAAGGATTCAACCGGATTGATCAGTCCATCAACTAACGATGGGTTGGGAGAAAGCTTACAATAACCTTTTGGAAGTTGAAGTTTTTCCAAAAGAGAAGAATCCTCGTCCATACGAGGACAAAGGTGAGAATAATGATCACCTTTGCATAACATGCAAGGGAATTTGACAGTTGTCTTCTTCTTACCAACCTTAACGTCACTAGTTAACGGGGTATCATTGGCATGACCGACAGAGGCCGATGATGTGGAGGACCACATTTCTAAGACCTTGGGAATACCAGGGCAATCCATCAGAAAGTGGTCACCCTTACAAAGACTGCAAGGGAATTTGGGTTTCAGATTCTTCATTTTAATCTTGTTGACCTCATCAACACTCCCAGTACTATTAACAGTAGCTAGTTGCTAGGATTCAACATCTGATGTTGTTGGAGCCTTGGTCCTTTTCAGGCTCTTCTTCTTCTTCTCTTTCTGTTTCTTCTTCTTTTGATCAACCTGGCTACTTTCTTTAGAGCTTTCACTAGATGAAGAAGGATAAAGGGAAGGAGACTTAATGGACGAAGAAGGCGAAAAGTCGACATGAGGTTGATGTGTGGGTGGTGTACTGACATCTAAAGTATTAGGTGCAGTTGAAACATTGGGAGGATTTGAGATCACCGGAGTGGGGATCAACCAAACCGGTAATTCGATGGTGAGTCACGGAAGACTCAGTGTGGCAATGTATGGAGGACCAAAGTTTCCAAAAGAAGGAAAGGTATAAGGTTCCCCAGGAGAAGGGGTTCCTCCATTGGTACTCTCAGGATTTGATGCCATTAACATTGACTTGACCTAAGGTCCACTAAGTAACACAACCAACACACACTATGAATCTGAGAAGCAAACAATCAAACAAAACCTCCTCACAATGAAACCATTAGTTGGTGATGAAATCCAACGTCGCGAGATCAAACTAGGAAGGGTGATCCGTCAGGATTTCTCGAAATGACTATGGTTGAGTTATTATTTGCATGTATTGATTAACCATTGGGAAACTTAATAAAAGAGCGAGAAAAGCAAATGAATTATACAGCCATTAACATAATTGCGAATCTGAAATGCAATGAAAACATCAAACCATAATGCACAAGTTTGATAACGGAGTTCGACAACTTTGCCTACGTCTCCGGGCCTTTTCTCTTGTGAGGGAGGCTTCTTGATTTCTTTTAGAAAGCTTATTAGTACATCTTTACAATTGCCGATTGGCTTCTAGACTGATCTGGTCTTGTTCGCCATGATCTCTAGAATCTTGCACAACTTACGACACCTGAAATGGATGTCCCGAGCTCTCAGAAATCGTCCGACAGCATCTCTACCTCAATAGCTTTCCTGCCTCAAAATGGCCTTGACTTGGCTTTGCCTCAGCATCTCTGCTCTCCAAAACCATCAAAAATCTCTCCAAGCATGACCAAATGGCCTCAACATGGCCTTGGTTAAATAGTTGGGAAAGTTGGTTTCAATCTCCAACTTCCTCCCAAGAAGTAGGCTCTTAAAAAGCCCAATAACTCCCAATTACATTAAAAATTGGTTAAATTACATTAAAAAGGCTTAAATAATAACTAAAAAACCAATTTCTTTAGTTATAACCCACTTGGAAACTATATTATAGTTTTAAAACGGCGCTA
>ML816461.1:77937-96335 GCA_009831015.1 Picea engelmannii
AGGGACACGTGGCGCCCAACCATTGGGCCACGTGCCCTCTTCTCATTTGCTTCCAATACGACACGTGTCATCACATGATTGGACAACCACCAGCCAATAACAATGCGCCACACCTTCCTCTGCCACGTCAGCATGATGGTACGACCTGCCACGTGGCCGTACGGACTGTACGGACAGGTACAGTCAACACCCAAATTTTTCCCTGTTTGACTTGACGGTAAAATCGCGATATCTCCTCCATACGGACTCCATTCGCAAAAATAAATATACCGCCGGAATCAGGAAAACGAGACAGACGCAATGGTGTTGGTTTCATCGGATTCCGAGCACTTTCATTTTTGATCATTTTTCATGCCCTGACAAGCTTCTGAATCCGATTTCGGATCAAAGGGGAATGGATAGAGCGGGTGGATCAGTTACATTGGCGACCTTCTTAATGGACTTACACCTTGGTGCAAGCTTCCACGCAGTAAAATTGGATTTACCCTCCAAGGAGGCCGAGTGAGTTTGACCAACGTCTGTTCCAGGTACAGTGAGACTTCCCTTCACCGTCACCTCGTGTAAGACCCTAAAGATTATGGCTACTAAGGTCACCAATTCGCATTCAGCCCTTGGGCAGGTATAATCGATAGTCCGATCTGAACGTATGGGCAGGATAACAAGTCCGAAATCAACTCGAGAGGCTCCTACACATAATCATGGGTATACCCTCAAGTGACCCCCAATATACGATCTGACCTCTACAAACAGTTGAACCACAGAGGGATAATCTCCGTAACTCACTCAAATGCGACCTCGTGCGTAACCCCTGTGTGAGAGGGGGATCCCAGAAATCCTATACGACAATTGGATTTGCTCTCCCTATCACAAGATGCTAAGTTTGTTTGATAGCTTTGGAAAGTTATCCTTTCAACCTTATTCCAAAGCCCTACACCTTAAACTAATGTAGGTTTGCTAGCAAAGATGTAAAAAGTCTGATAAATTTTAGTTAAGCATTGATTTTAGTGGTTGTTGTTTACTCAGAGGTGTATGAGAGTGAAGACTGATGATGTTATGACTCAATTCCCAAAACATGCATAATAAATGATGAGCAATTTTTTCTTTCAATGAATGTCTAATTATGGGAAGGAGAAGGATTTTCCTTTCACTTTCAAACACTAAGTTACAATGACCTCATGCAATAGTCCTGAATAAGGAATCCAATGCAATGTTAAAATGTTTATATGTGACTGATAACCAGTAGATGTAAAGCTTCCTATGCTAATCAGACTTCAAGAGTTGTGAGATTTAAGCAATCTGGAAGCAAACTTCACATAAACCAAAAGATAACCTTGTTATGATCAAACAAGAAACAGAAAGCTAAAAACTCAAAAGGAAGGAGAAAGAGCTTGGACAAGATGACTCAAAGATCAGAAAGAAAAGTACAAAAGACCTTTGAAACCCCTTACAAAGTTTTCACTCATTCAAATAAACGAGAAGAAAACGACAAATTGACTCCAAATCGTGAAGGACAAAGAGTTATTGCAAAGTAAGGAAAAATGTCAAAAAATCCAAACAAAAGAGGATTAATCCTTAGAAAACAGGGTGTTGAAGGCCAGTACTAAGATGGACTAAGAGTATGAGACCCTGAGAAAATGCAAAAGGCAAAAACTGAAACCAGAAATTGAAAAACTAGAGGGTTTTTCATTGAAAATGGGGTAGCGCTCCAGTGTAAGGGGTACCAGAGCACTCCAACACTCTGTGTAATACCACCAGGGAGTGTTGACACTCTGCTAACAAGGGTAGGGGAGCGCTCTATTGCAAAAGCTCAGAAAAATGCTCAGACACTCAAAAAATCAAGGAAATTCTGTCAATCAGGGTGATCCTGATGACATAAAGAGGCAATCAAACAAATCTAAGATTAAAAAAGAAAATGTGGAGAAGATCAAATCGGTGGGCAAAGGGCCAAAACAAGATCTAGGAATGGAAACAAAAATCAGAGCTCCTCCCTAGTGGAGTTGCCAATTTCTGTTGTAGGTGAATCCCCCTACGGACAAGTGGATTCCCTCTTGGTCTCTAGACTTCTAAGGCCAAGACAAAAAAGTGCTTAACATGGACACTGACTTCCTTTTAGATCTAATCAAGCTAATAAATGAAAGAGAAGGAGAAAGGTATGTACCTTATTAGCGACGTTTGTCCTTGCAAAGTCCAGGCCAAGCTTTGATCCTGAGCTCCCTAATAGGTCCTGTAAAACAACCAAAGGTACAAAAGACTTCCTACTCTACTGAGATTAGCTCAAACATAGATCCATCTACTGCAAACAAACTCATATGGAACAAGCATAAGTTTGAAAGAAACAGGCCAAGCATTTATTATTAATGAGAACAAGTAAAAGTACTTACAATCCTTTGAATGAAGGTGTAATAGCGTCTTCCAGTTCTCCTTGTCCAACCCCTTTGCTCAAATAATCTCCATTGATTGCTTTGATGACATCTCACTCATGAGATCATAAGTTTGATGTAATTCTCAATCTCCATTGTTAATGCCTTCTTATGATATCATAAATTAGGTATAATTCTCAATCTTCCTTGTACCTTTCACCATGATAAGGCCTCCTTATATAACCTTGGAGAGGTCCAACCACTTGAGAGATATTTGGGATAAGTTGAGGATTTCTCTCCTTCAGTTGAGGATCTTCCCTAAGATCATTCCTTGACCATCTATTCGAATCCAACCACCTTCAACAATTGAGGGATTCTTCCCTGATTTGCCTCAACAAACCCAAAATTTGCTCAGAAAAGGGTAGCGCTCTGCCATAAGGGTGCACAGGGTGCTCAAACACTCCCCCAAAGAGGTTCAGGGAGCGCCAACACTCCCTGACAGTGGGTAGGGGAGCGCTCCTCTCCAAAATTATTTTTTTAGTGGTTTTTCCAATGGCAAAAGGCTTGTACTTTCTGTCAAGTGATTTCTCTTCTTCCAAACTAACCCTTGAGGTGTCTTAAGTGTCTTTGTGATGTCGTTAGAGGCACGGTATATGCAAGATGTCAATATGATGTTTGTGACACTTGCAACACTTATATTCAAGATGCGACACTTGCAAACAAGATCTGACACTTACAACACTCGTAATGACAAGACTTGCGACACTATAGAAGTGAGTAAGTTTGAAGTGTAATAGTAAGCCTTATCCTATATAGGTTGGAGTCTCTAAGCTACTTCCATAACTATGCTTTGAATAGTGTGGACCTATTGTTGGGCAGTGCGCTGCTTCTGGGATCTCTTCATTCTTTCCACAATTGACATGGGCTTCAACTATGCCTGTATCGTTTCTGCTTGATACTTCGCCTCTTGGAGCTGCGACTCCAGTGCCTTCAGTTCTGGATTCTTAGTGAGTTGCTCATAGGTCTGGGCACTGCTATCAATGAGTTTCTAACATTCCATGGCAAGGGCCTTTATTCTCTCAACTGTGCTTCAAGCAATTGCTTCTCTTTAGTCCTTCACATCCTACGGGGTGCTGGGCACTGTGCAGAGATCTAAGTATGTTATTCATTGTTGTAGTTTCTTGATAGCTTCTGAGAGCTGCTCTACTTGATGACTGACTCAGTCTTCTGCTTGTGGCTCTAAGCCTGTCACAGAGCGAAGTGCTCTGTTGAATTTTTCCTTCACTTCGAGTTGCTCTGTGAGCCACTGTTCTTTTTCTTGTTGCATTTTTACTCTCTCTTCTTCAAACTTTGCCTGGAGAGAAACCTTCTCCTATTCTGCAACTCTGCGTTGTTCTACGAGTACGCATTGCACTTGCTTCAAGTCCTGAGTGGCTTGTTTTGTTTCTTCTTGAGTGCGATGAAGGTGAGCTTCGACCGTATCAGCTAGTCGACGGAGTTGGGCTGGCTCATCTCCCAACTTTGGTTCTCCTAATGGAAGGGGCGTAGTGGAGACCGCGCGACTGGACTGAAGGGCCTGCTGCACCCCTCGGAGTTTGACCTTAATTATATCGTACATTTCCTCCTGCTGAGCTTCTTTATTCTCCACAATTTTCAGTGAAGCGTCGTTGAGAGCTTCTATGATGAAGTCAAAATCATTGACAGTAAGCACAGTTTTCATCTTGGTCACAGTGGCTTTCGATTTCTTCTGGGAAGAAGGTTTCGGGGGAGAAACCTTCGTCTTCTTCAGGGGATCAACCTCGTCTCTGGGCAATATTACTTTGCCTGGCTTCTGTTCAGTTCCTTTTCCTTTTAGTTCTTCTACTTCATCATCACCCCCTCAGTCAGGTGATACTGAAGAAGTCTTTCTTGAGGCACTGCTTAATTCTTGGACCTCTTCGGTCTTCTTCGTTCTGCTGGGCCCAAGTGTATCATGTTCTTTATGCATGGTCTCTGGGCTGTCAGGGTTAGACATCTCTGCAGGGTCTGTGGGAATAAAGAGGTCTGTGGACCATTCCTTAGTGATCTCCTCCAGGTATTCTTCCGTGAGCTTGTAGTATGACTAAAGCTGCTCTTTATGTTCATCGACTCGCGCTGTAAGGTAGATGAACTACTGATATGTGCAAAACTTCATCCGGGGTCAGAACCTATGTAGGGTGTTCGGGGTCATGCAAGGTTCAGCTTTGATGGCTCTCTTCAGCTGAAGGTAATATCTGTGAAAAACAACATCCCACTGCCACTGTTTGTTCATATCACTCAAGTACCAGAGTGTGGTGAACTTCGCAGCAAGCAGCTCAAACTGTTCAATATCCGGGAAGGTCTCACCTTCCGGCATCTCCCAGGGAACAAAGGCGATGAGGATCAGGAGCCAACTAAAGTAGCCCTGATCCTGTGCTTCACGATAGTCTAGTTCCAGCTGATTCACTAGGTACTTCGCCCAGTTCATCTATAGACCTTCCACGCACTTCTCTGTGAGGTCAACGACAAAGCCTGTCACCTGCGTAGGTCTATTCTTCTGTACTAAATTTCCAGCTATTACCTGGCAGGCTACACACACTTTTCCATTTTGGATGGAGGCTACCTTATAGCCTTGTGTTCCCTTTTCAACATTGCCGTATGTATGCTTGATATTCTGTGCTAGCACACGATCTCTGGCTTTTCCTAGATAGAACTCATGTGGGTCGGGTCCTATGGATCAACATCGAATCAACTGTAATACAATGGTCTAGCCATAAGTAACCGCCATGGTAACATGAAAGTAATATATTGACACAGGCATTCACTTCCTGGTGCCTTTCGAACTGTGGGATTTTCATTACATTTAGCAGGGTGGACTGCGCGAGGTTCATCGTCCATGGTTGGGGGATTATCTTTGAGTTCGTCCCCTTCGTCCTGGTCAGGTATTTGTATGGGGCGAGCATGCTATAGTTCTTATGATCTCCGAGGTTGAAGTCACTGAACTTCAACGCTGCGATCTTGTCCTGCTGCGCGCGAATTGCGCGTATCCCCTTCAGGAGGTACACAATAATCATGGAGTACTCGAAATCTCTTGGAATGCTATCACGACTCACAGCACCAGCCAGAGGCGGGATGTAGTCGGGCAATATGGTCGGGATCAACTTTGCATTTGCTAGGTCATCTCTATGTTTGTTTCTCTTTTTCGCTGATGGTCGAGATGATCTGGCTCCATGAGCAGTTGATGAAAAGGCTTACACTCCTCTCGTCGATGACGCTTGAATACTTGCAGACATTACTCTTTCAGTCATTAGGTCAATGCGAACTTCTTTGAAAATTTTCTCTGCAACACTAAGCTCGTCCGACATGCACGTTCGTGGTTGAATATCTCGGGTTCAAAGAGTAACTAGTCAATGCAATGGGATAGTGGCAAGAACGCGATGATCACTCTGCGAAATCAACTAGTCTGCGGACTCAGGTTCACGGTTAGAAAAAGTGTTCTTGTTGTGTGGCGTGATGGGATAAATAGATAACATGGCAACAAATCTCTTGCAACCGGTGAGAATCCTTCATTAACTTAGTTATGTCCATTATGGCACGGTCCCAACGGTCTGGTGGTGAACTTTCTGATCATAAATTCTTTTCTACCTATTCAGGCCGTCGATCTAATGATTATACTGTCCCTAATGACTATATTGCATTGCCATGGCAAAGTGCCATGTGACACAGTTCTGATATCCCGACGAAGTTCCAATTTTGCAAATTTTCCTTCTGCGAAGTTCCCTCTGGAACCTTCTGTAACTTTTCGATCATAGCTCTCTTTTTACTTAGTTTTCTAGCCTTCTTTCCGGTGAGCTTCGTCTCAAAATTCCTTTTTCCATTCTGATTCGTATCTTCTTTTCATAGAGTAACTTCACGCTGTTGAGATTCTTTCCTAGAAATCAGGGGTAAAAGTTCATCTGTATCTGGAATAGTTATTTCAATCTTCTGTAGGTCTTCCTACTTCGACATCCAAGTTTCTAGTCCTAAGTAGCTTCAATTTGTTCTCCTGTTCTTCAATCAGGTGTGTGATCCTCCTAGTCATGAAATCTTTCAAGTCTTGCTTCTTCTGCTCTAAGTTTTCTTCTTCTTTTCTTCTAGCCCGATCTCCTTCAATCCAATGTTTTCCTAGTAACATAGCAAATGGAGTGTTGTTCTCAATAAATTTAACAACTTCAAATTCTTCCTCTGTCAAAGTTCCATTGGCATTCATAGATCTTTGGGTGAGATTTCCTCTAAATAAGCCTATTCCTCCCAATGAAGGAATCATAGCAGGCTTTCCTAGAATTTCCCAAGTTCTTTTTGTCATAATATTCACCTGTGTTTCCTCATCCAAAACACAGTCAATGTCGAAGTCTCCTATTGTTACTTCAATGCATTCTTTTTCTTTGTAGATCTCTGATAAGATGATATGTCGATGGTCATTCATGGTTTCTTTCATATGTAGCAATATTTTTTCTGATTCTTTCTGGGGTTTTGCCATAATCTCAGTTGCTTGACATTTCTCATGGTCTTCTTGTCTCATATTCATCCTTTCAACCTTAACAATCATTCTAGGGTAATCCAAAACTTCATGGTCCATAGATTTGCAACAGAGGCAACTAGGTCTTCTTTCAGGGCATTCCTTAGCCATATGTCCCGGTTTTCTGCAACTGTAACAAAGATTTAATCCTCTCTTTCTCTTAAATGATCCCCAACCTTTCCTCTGCTGCGCGCTAGGATCATGGTAGCTAACCTGCAAAAAATTATTTCTAGGATCCTGCATCCATTTGTTAGTCCAAACAGTCTCTTTATGCATAGGTATAACATATCTTTCACTATTCTTATCATATCTACTCATATCAAATCTTCTTTCTACTATCAGTGCCCTAGTTTTCAAGCTAAGACAAATCTTATCAAACATACCTAGATCCATACTTGAGAAACAAAAATTTCCACTAATATTATCTTTAGCAGAGCACAAAGCTTCCAGATCTAAAACTTTTCACTATTCTTACTTTTATCAGAGCATAGAGTTTTCATATCTTACCTCTTTTTCTTCGGAACTGGCCCTTCTTGGCACAAAGCTTCACAGATCAAGTAGACTACTGCGCACTAGAGCGACAGATCTATGCACATAGCTTTCACAATTTCAGGTCATATCTTTGCACAAAGCTTCTTTTTCCTCAGTTCCCAACAATCACAGTTTCAAGTCCCAGCAACAGAACCATTTGTTGGCATAGGGGAAAACCCAGGGTTCAACGCTACAACAATGCACCAACAAAACCCTAACTACCAGCCCTTTCGGCAACACTTGCAAAGCAGATGAAGTCTCACCCGAGGTAGAGGCAGGGGTGGTTGCAAGACTCAGATTCCTGCAACCTTAGCTGGGACACATATCTGTGATTCTAACACTTAATAGAGCCGTTATAGCGTCGTTAAACCCTAATTACAGAGCATCACAATAGTCAACCAGATATAGCATCTAGCAACACTTATCACGATGAAACAGATCAGATCTTAGTAGATTCAAGCACTAAGCACATGTATATCAGTCAAATCTAACATCCATCCACATTATTAATCACTAAGCATCAACAAATCTTTCTATCATTCATCTATATTAAAGCACTAAGCAAGTAAACACATAAACACATCAATACATCACACAAAGCATAGCAACACAACATGTACGTGGTTCATCCCCATCCTGGGGCTACATACACCAACTCTTCTGTTCTTTATTATCTCTGGTCAAGCTTCTTATAGACACATAGCATCCAAGTTCTACTCCATAGAAGACATGAGATTTGTGCGCACTCCACCATATCTTCTTTCTTCTAGCTAGGGTATAACACAAAGCCTTCACACAGTCTCTTACAATGACTTGCACTTAGGTCTATAAGTCTCACACAGTATGCACCAAAGAAATCTCCACTTAGCACTTAGCATTGTCCATCACATAGATTGGACCAGAACCATCACTTGCATCTAGCCAAAGGGCACTTAGCCATTCATACTCACTACATCTCCTTAGCATCTATTTATACATACAAAATAGGCCTAAGCATGGGTAAACCCATGGACCGACATTCCCATACCCGTTACATAATCTCGAATCCCAAAAATGGCCCTAAAAGGGGTCGAGATCCCGCGATCTTCGCTTCGTCTTGCACTCCACCTTCGACAACCTGTTGAAGTCCCAAAATCAAGTCAAACATGACTAAGAATCCTCAAAACTTGGTCAAGGGCCAATAGGGACCACACAAAAAATACTTAGAAGCGATAGGTACCATGACGATCAGTGCTTGAAGGGAAATATAATGGAATAGGAGACAAAATAGGGAAACTGGGAAGGGGTCAGGTCCACTGAAACAAAAAGGATTAAAAATGAAGGGGATGATTGCGATCAGGGAGGAAAGGGGAATCCAATGGAATAAGTCCCATTTTTTTTTTTTTTTTAACTCCGCAGGAGTTACACTCCGGCCTAAAGAATATTGCAACGATGAAATGCCCAAATTCTTAACAGGAATAAATGTGTAGTAATTTCGCAACCAGAATGCAGAAGGAACATTTGCGCGACAATAGATCTTCTCCGTCCTATTATATATATATATATATATATATATATATTTTTCTGTCCCCAGGGGTAGGATATTCAAGGTTTCTACATATAAGGGTTTGCCCTGTGCTATAACTCTCTGATATATGTGCAGGGTCCAACAATAGTACTTGGCCCAATATCTCAAGGCACCAACTAAGGAGGCTAGACCGTACCTTTATCCATACTACCCGACTACCCAGGTACTAGAGAGTATCTTCCCGAGTGCTGTTCTCAGTGGCACTATAACAATCAATCGCCCGATTGGTATAACTATGGAGGGCTTCATGAGATCTAGGCTGATCCATATACAGGTGCTGTCTGATGCGCTACCACTCGAAGGGGTACCAACAGGGGTTACAAGGGTGGCTAACAGATGTGTGCTTAAGTACCACTTGTATTTCCCATGTGTATGAATCCCCGACCGTGGGTTTATGCGCGTAACAACATATCTTTGTAGCTTAAAGACATCGGAATACATATCTACCCTGAAAAAAATTTAACCCACAATTTTTTGTTGAGGAAGGTGCTCTGATACCACTTGTAATATTCCAGTTATAAAATAGTATGCAGAACAAAAATAATCAGCTAGAAATTGCAGATAAATAATGATATAACCAGAACAACACCACAATAATACCAAAATAATACCAGAATAACACCAGAAAGAGCACTTTGATTACTGAGAGAAATATTCACTTGCCTCTTTGAGGGGGCAACCTCCAATAGAGAAACACTCTATTACAATAATATCCCAGACAAAACTTCTCATACCCTCAACTCCTATTTATACTAAATATGTCTATCAAAAGAACAATCTAGAGGAAGATCCTTCTAGAAGAAGAAGCTTCTGTTAGGTCTTCTTACATTGGACTTATTCTTCCTTATTGCCAGGCCTTATTAATATTGACCTTTATTACATGGAAATATATTATTCTACCTATGTGAGGGGTTAGGTCCCTAACAGTCCATAACCGAAATATCAAACCAAGGTTACCAACATCGTCCCAGGTACACAGGAATAATAATGGTACTCGACAATGCAAGTTTAAGATACAGATACGGTAATTCGATTATGAATATTTTTGTGGAATTTTATAAAGGGATGATTCCACATATTCCCATGACTAAACAATCCCCTTTTGTACAATATTATTCTCATACATACCTTCCTTGATTGATATGACTTCAGTTATGCCCGCCTTCATTTCCAAGTTCATGCGTTTCACTGGTACGCCTTCCCCAAGTAATCATCATCATTTTCATTTAGAAACACGACTTCCCAAGTTGAAACTAGCATACTCCCTAAAGGGGCGAATGGAAATGTTGAATTAATAAAAGGGTAGTGTGCATAGTAATGAAAGGGTGATGTGAAGAAAAGTAAGAAAAAAGGTAGGAGAGGTAAATTGTTGCATTTATTTTTTTTGGAAACATCGATAGCATTTTGGTATCACTTCATATATGTCTGCCTTCATTTCCAAGCTCATGCGCTTTACCAGTACGCCTTGTTTCACTAGTATGCCTTCCCCGAGTAATCAACATCATTTTCATTTAAAAACACGACTTCCCAAGCTAAAACTAGCATAGTCCCTAAAGGGGCCAATGGGAATGCTGAAGTAAGAAAAGGGTAGTGTGCATAGTAATGAAAGGGTGATGTGAAGAAAAGTAAGAAGAAGGGTATGAGAGAGGGTAGGTAAATTGTTACATTTTCTTTTCAAACATCGATAGCATTTTGGTATGGCAGTGAAATACCTACATTTTTTTGGAAGATCTTGAATCAACAAAATAGAGTATAAGAACATGTTGTAAATATATTAAGTAAAAAATGGTAATTGGAGATCAAAATTGTTCTTGATTATTTTGAGAACAAAATGAAGGTAGAGATATAACAATAAAATATACAGAGCTATTGCAATAAACACAAAGATACAATGATGCACAATTTTTTTATTAACGAGAGAATGCACATAAACTATAAAATTACAGAGTGAATGACTCACTAGAATGGTGACAACTTATCTTTGAGAAGAGACGTGAAGGATACACTCATTCGCATGAAAATTATGATTACAATGAGGCTCTAAAGGCCTTTTTAACATAAAGAAAATCCAAAACCCTAACCCCGAAAGATGAAACGCCAAAAGGTTTGCGGGTCTCGATGGGGGTAGTTGGTACGTCAACTTCTTGAGGGCGTAAATTTTGCATACAATCTCCGTTTCGGGCGTCCAATAGCTCGTTTGAAAGGTCTATATGAGGACTACACATTTTTTCATCACACTTTGGGCAAATCCAACATTGTGATTATGGAGGGCCCAAAAAACACTGTTTAGGGCATTCAAACGACCCCAAAAGTTTAGGACCCGAAAAGCTGTAGAAAAACTGCCAAGGTGGAAACCCTTGTTTAGAGCCAGTGGAATAGGCGGGTGGCCATCAATTTTTGCCTATATCAATCCTCCCCCGTTAGGAAGCAATGGTATCCATTGCATGAAGTTTCCGAGGAAGATTTTGTTGAATTTGAACCTTGGTGAGCTGCTTGCCTTGCTGAAGAAGCTATCATGCTTAGCTTGTTGAAGGATGTTATGAACCTGTTGTTGGAGGGGTTGGATCTATTTAACTAATTTATCTGCATGATCTGCCTGAGTGTGGGAGGACTTTGTTGGTGAAGATACAACATGAAGAACATGAAGAAATTTATCATAACTTGGTTTGACTAGGCAGTGTGGAGGCACCCCCGTAGGTGCAGTAAGAATATCTTTGTGCTCTTCTATAATCTTGTTAATCTGCTTCTGCTGGATAGAAGGGTCTTGGGCCGAGGTTGCAGTGGTTGCAATGTCCTTCTCTTCTGATCAGACTGTGAAGAGGCTAAACTTTGCGGTATAAGAGATTTCTTTGTGACACTGTTTTGTCAGAACAATAGTCATAACTACTTTTGGTATCATGTAGGGCTTACCCACTAAAGTAACAATGACGCTACATGGTCGAGACTCATAAACAACATGATGCCTCCACATATATGGCTGGCCTAACAAAACATCACAGACTTCCAGTGGGGAAAAATCACACACCACCCCATCCATGGAGGGCTTGATGTCATATGGCAGACGACATTGCTGGTTGACACGAAGATCTTGTCCCTAGCGAAGCCATTCAATGTTGTATGGCTGTGGGTGTGGTGTTGTCGGTAAATCCAACAGTTTGACGACCTCTGTTGAGATGAGGTTCTTCTGGCTTCTGCTATCAACGATAAAATGCAGCGGGGTCCCCTCCACCCACTTCTGTGAATGGAAAAGGCACTCCCCCTCTTCAGGATCCTCTATTTCTTCTGGTTGGATTGTTGCAGTCGTGACAGTAGTAGTGAGTTCTGCATCAATTATCTATCTCCTTTTATTATTGTCTGAATCAGATTCCTATTCGGGGATGAACTCTGTTTCTTTGAGTTCGGTTACTAATGATTGTTTCGAGCGACATTCATCGGTGTTGTGCTAAGGGATTTTGTGGAAGATGCACCACTTCCCATTGTCCTTTGTCTTCCTGTTACCATTATTTTCCTGTGTCTTGGACTGGTTTTCTTGAGGTTGAATATTCTATGATTTAGGGATGCCTTTACCATACTTTGGTTGTTGCGGATTTGCAGACCCAAATTCCTGCTTGTTCTGCTACTTAAATTTTTGCTCGATTTTGACAGCATATCTATAAGCAACTCCCAATGATGAGATGTCCAAAAACTCCATTTTGGTTTGGATGTACCTGTGTAGATCCCCGTGGTATTTCATAACCAGATGCCACTGTTATGAACACAAAATACATAAAAGTAGGTATAAATAAGTAATAATTAATAATATAAATAACTAATGATTAATAATTAATTATGAAGAGACATGACATATGAAAGGTCATGTCTCTTATGAAAGGGCACTCCTGTGTGGGTACATATATACAATCCCTCATCCTCATTGTAATATCATTTCATTCATATCATATTATTATACATTATTACTAAATATATTTACTATCCTTAAATGGATTATTGCATATTGTTCTATTTATACTGGATATTTACATAGTGAACTAGCTTGGTTCACCACAGGAAGAAGAAGAAAATTCTCGTCTGAAGAACCTTCATCAGGAGCTAGTAGAACAAATCAGAAAGTTGAAAGAAGAGAAACTTGAAAATACAGACATTAAAAATATCAACAAATCAAGTAATGAAGAAAGTACCACTCAAGAAGCTGGAAAATCAACTAAAAAAAAGATAACGTCTAATGTCAAAGTACAAATGATGGAAGCTCCAAATATACTTACTAATCAAAATCCAGCCATTAACAAAGCAAAATTGGCACATGAAGAAAACCATATATCGAAGATAAAAGAAGAAAATGCTACAAGTATGTTAAGAGAAAGTAATGTTATAAGAAATCCCTATCAACATCCAAATCATAAGAGCAAATATATTAACGAGTCAGAATATCAATATTATTCAAGACGAGAAACCTATAAACACCTAGTTTCGCAGAAGATCGAATTAGGGTGTAAGGTCCCTTTCCAAATAGGAGCTCCAGAGAGCAGGCTTAATGGTCTAAACCGCCCCGTTAGACTATAGCCAGGGCCAAAGAGGGGTAAACAGGGTTACTAGAGGTCACTCCAGTCATAGGAGTTATATTCGGAAAGTGACATTGAGCTAAAAAGGGTTAAAAGTGCTTTTAAGTCATTATGAGCTAAAAATAGAAGTCAACAGTGAATTAGGGTTTCAGTAGTGATTTAGGGTTTTGGAAGTCAACAGTGAATTAGGGTTTCATCATGATTTAGGGTTTTGGAAAGCTATAAAGGAAGGGTCAGCGACCTAATTCATCATTATGCAGATTATGACTTGACATTGAGGAGAAGAGGCGCATCTCAGGAGAGATAGTTCAGTGTATTCCAGGAGGAAGACACCAGTTGGCTGATTTCGGTGTTGAAAGACACACCCTAGTCACCGAGAAGATCATCCAGGTCTTCCATCATTCTTCATTGATTCTGCAGTGCTCCCATATTCCGGGTATTATCTTTTAGTTGCTTATTTGTATTCTAGCTAAGATCCTTTTGTCTTTTGATCTAGCCGAGTGTTGTTATTTTATTCAGCCACAGTTGCTTATTTGTATTCCAGCTAAGATCCTTTGTCTGTTGATCTAGTCAAGTATTGTCAGTTTATTCAGCTGCATTCGACCATTTTGTAATCCACAGAGATATCATAATACAAACTTTGTAGTCCTTTGTCACATTTATTATTTGTATGACCATTTATATGCTGTAAACCTTTGATCCTACACACACATTAGCAACGTTTCCTAGACTAGCCAAGTCAGGAACATTATAGTGGTATCAGAGATTTAGTCCTGCCAGCCTGTGACTAAATACAATGAGTGGAGCAGAAGACCCATAGGGCCGTGAACACATAGGTGATGAATATGTCACTTACAATAGGCATCAGGAAAGAAGGCATAGGCCTGATTTTCCCCTTTTTCCTCCTAGCTCAGAGGAAGAGGAAGAGGCACACAGAGAAGTAGAGAGAAGGGCAGAGCGTGAGGTTGAGCGTGAGGCAGAGATGATGCTAGGAGACAGACATGAGCAACCAGAGGGCAGTGGCAAGGCCCCCGTAGATCCAGAGGTAGCTTTCATGCAGGTTATCAATGATATGTTAGCTAGTCAAAGGACCATGTCTCAGTCCTTGGCACAAGTGGTTGATAGATTGGCTAGAGTGGGCACCCCAGATACACAAGTCCCACATGCAGCACAGGGGAACGCAGGAGTAGGCAGTAGACCCCAGTCACCCTCTCGCACATACACCTCTGCGAGTAGGATTCCTAGTCCCTTGTTTCCAAGTTTCTAGAGGGCACCCCCGATAGAAGCACCGCCACCAATAGCACAGAGGCCACCCTCTCATGCCGACGACATTGCAGAGTATATGAGGGAGTATGTAGCATTGGGTCATGACTTCCATCAGGACATGACCTTAGTTGAGTATTGTGGACTCAGACTCAGGAACCGCCCTAGAGAGCTGCAGAGGGGAGGACCACAACAATAGCAGGGGCATAACCTCGATTTCATCCAAAAAGTTGGGAAACTCACCATCCCTTCTTTCGATGGATCATCCAAATACACCGCTAGAGCTTGGGTACATAAGCTAGACACGTATTACAAGGTCAACCAATGACTGAGACATAGGCCATCAGTTTCACGACCTTACACTTGGAGGGTGAGGCACACGAGTGGAGGTATCATGGACTGGTGACATTGGGTCACAGTCGCATCACCTCCTATAGGGAGTTTATAGATAGGCTCATGGACAAGTTTGATAGGAAGGATCGTGAGATACACTTTAGGGATCTAGCCCATTTGAGACAAATTGGCACAACAAAGGCGTTCATCACAAAGTTTTAGCCGGTAGCCGTGGCAGTGACAGATATATCAGAGCCTAGGCTAATCATGCTATTCACAGAAGGAATCAGAGAGCCTTTGAGAGGATGGGTGAAGGCATATAGGCCTCCCACTTTGCAGGATGCCATCCTTCGCACTCGAGATTTGGCAGAATCAATGCCAAAGACTAAAACTTTCTCCAAACCATTTGTGTCCTAGAGGGATCGAGACAGGAAGCCATTCCAGAGAGAATGGAAGGGAAAGGAGAAGTTGGATGATGAGACTAGGCGAGAGCTTATGAGGAAGAATCTTTTCTTCAGTTGTAGAGATCCTTGGGTCCCAGGCCACAAGTGCATGGGCAAGGGAGAGATTCATTATATTGAGGTAGCAACAAACAACGTGGATAGTGAGGAGGAGGAGCAGGACAATGGATCCACTAGTTCAGAGGAGGAGTCAACATCAACAGAGGAGCAACCTCCCCGTAGATCACCGACACCGGCAGGAGCCAATCCTCCAATAGTCCCACAACTGCCAGAGCAAGCTAACAGGAGGAAACTAGCAAAGGGAGGAGTCATAATGACCCTTTCTGGTGTTTCCAGGTATGATACCCTCCGTATCAGAGGGATTATTCAAGGGCAATGAGAAATCGCCCTGATAGATGGTGGGGTGTTATATCCCTAAATTGCACCACACATGCTTACTTGGCATTAGGCCAACTCATATCCCTTCTTTGCCAAAACACTGCTGAACAACTCTTTGAAAATCCTCTTGAATATAGGCCCACGCGCCCTAACTCATTACTGCACGTGTGTGTTAGGACCCTATAATGTACCTTTTTGTTCATACTTTTTGCTATCATTACATCCTTTTCCCACTCACATTTAAGCCTACATTATCACCTTAACCTATCTTTCCAAAGGTATATAACGTTTCTTCTCTTTGCTATATGTTTAAATTGTTTTACATGTAATTTTACATTACTCTCATACTTAGCCATCGATCAGAAACATATAGTTGCTGAAACAGTTTGAACTGCAGATTATATATTGTTGCTGCTTGAAGACCCGTTGCTGAAACAGTCA
Organism: Picea engelmannii; assembly: GCA_009831015.1. Taxonomy (NCBI): domain Eukaryota; kingdom Viridiplantae; phylum Streptophyta; class Pinopsida; order Pinales; family Pinaceae; genus Picea; species Picea engelmannii. The sequence continues at coordinate 94,386 of ML816461.1, forward strand.
ACAACACGCAAATCCCATTGTTGAAACAGTCCATGATTTGCGATGCTGGAACAACAATTCACACAGCAGTAACAAGAAGGAGCCGTTACACTGGCCGCAACAGCCGTACCTTAAGCCATCACCAACCATCGCTGCTGCTTGAGACCACGTTGCTGAAACAATCAAATAGAATGCAAATCCCGTTGTTGAAACAACCCGTGATTTGCGATGCTAAAACAATATACAACAACAGTAACAAGAAGATAAATAAATAAGCTGTTACACCGGCCGCAACAGCTACACCTCAACCCAACACCATTCCAACTATTGTAACAACATTTTGCTATGGGAGATCAGAATATCCTATTCCAGCATAGAAGATTAGATCTAACTAAGAATATGATTCGTATGTACACATGTAATTTTATGATCAATTGTATTAAGAGGATTCTCCTCTTTAAATAAGGGGAAATCATCATTAGACGGGGGAGGATTTTTTTGGCTAGAGAGGAATTACAGAGAAGGGCATGTTCACTTTGGATATTGTAACATGATATAATTGACAGATGAATAAAAGATTATTCTGAGCACTTCTTCTTAGTTCCTTTCATTTCCGGGGAATCTTATGAGAAGGAGAGGGCCCACCTTCTTCACAAGATTCACCCATTAGTTCTGTAGTGCATTAGTATTATTTTTGTTCACACCTTGTTTAAACTCTGTTTTGCTGAAACTCTACTTTACTGAACTCGATTTTGCTGAAACTCTGCTTTACTGATTGTTACATTGTTTTCATACAATTCATTCCTAGGTAACTGTTAATCATTCTGATTGGTAATTCTACTTGATGAATTTATGAAAGTGTGATAATCAGAGACAGGTGTTGAAGATTCCTGCTTGGGGAATAGGGTCCTGTTCTCTGTTACAGAATAGTCAGCCTTCAGTACTTGTTAATCATTTTGACTGGTAATGAATTTATGAAAGTATGATAATTAGAGACATGTGCTGAAGATTCCTACTTTGGGGAATAGGGTCCTGTTCTCTGTTACATAATAGTTAGTCTTCCTCAGTATGCTGAAATATTTCTTTTCCTAGGTTGTTGTTTCTTAATATAATCCAAGATTCTTCTGATAATTATTTTCCTTGAATCTCAAACTCTGCAATAGATAGATTGCTTTTCTGTAATTCAAAGTAGAACTTCAGTCTGTTCAAAGCAAGGTGTGATTAGTATGCTGAAAGATTTCTTTTCCTAGGTTGTTGTTTCTTAATGTAATCCAAGATTCTTCTGATAATTATTTTCCTTGAATCTCAAACTCTGCAATAGATAGATTGCTTTTTTGTAATTCAAAGTAGAACTTCAGTCTGTTCAAAGCAAGGTGTGATTAGTGTACTTTTACTACAACTCTAGATTGCTTTTGAGATTGAGCATATACAGTGTGTGATTGCCTTTGAAATAAACAGACTTCCCCGGGTTGACAATTTATGTAACACTTGATTGTTTAGTTAATAAGCAATTACAGTGACCAACATTTTGGCGCCGTTGCCGGGGAAGGCAATTATAGATTTCAAAATCACTTATGTTCTTTCAGATATACAGATTGCATGAGAGGACACGAATACCCCAAAGAAACTGACCCTATAGGTGGTAGGGGCAGAGGAAGGGGAAGAAGAAAGACTTTTATTGACGAGATTATATCAAAATCTAAATCTGTTGCTCCTCAACGACCAAGCTCTCGAAAACCAAAACCTCAACCTTCCTTTCAAGCAAACTTTGAAACGGGGAAAGAAATTTGGAGCCCTGAGACAGTTGAGAAATCAACAAAAAACATTAAGGATCGAGCAAGTGTAGCAGGGGAACAAACAGAAGAAACCATGGATGAGTATAATGAAGAACTGCACCATGAAGAACAGGCAGGTCCTGAAGGAGAGGTAAATGATGAAAACTCTTTTTCTACCTTAGGATTTCCTATTGGT